>PVKE010021647.1:13736-26412 GCA_004027555.1 Craseonycteris thonglongyai
GGGGGCACACAATGACCTTTTCCAGATACTTCGCCTTCCCTCTATTGGTAACTTCTGTGAGGTTCCACATCAGGGCAACCCCTGCTCCAGATGGAGTGAAGAACCAGATGGAGGTCTACCAAGGACATGGGAAAGATTCTCCCAAATCAACAGAAGACAGACTGTACGCCCACAGCAATGATACAGCATTCTAAGGGAAGCAATAAAGGGACAGGAGACTACAAGTCCTAAAATTCTAACTCATCCTAGTCAAAGGTATAAACAAAAATATTCCAATTGTGTAGGATGCCTCTCCTTCCTAGACGCTCCATTAGAAAGGAATAGCGGGGGAGGGACTCTTTGTGGAAAAATAAATAAATAAATAAATAAATAAGAAAAAAGTCCTCCTGAACCAGGAGGCTGAGAGTTCTAAAAGCCCAGGAACCAATACTGTTTAACATGTTGGAACCAATGCTCCAGGAAAAAATGATTCTAAGTAGGCAAATGACAAAAACAAGCAAGGTTCATCAGCCAGCAACACTTTCTTTCCAATGCACCCTCTTCAGCCAAACGCACATTCCTCCTCCAACTGATGGCGACCAGGCTGTGGGCTCTACGTGTCAGGTGTGGCTGCCAGAAAGGCAACAGTGACAGCAATTCCCAGGCCCCAAATGCAGGTACCACCCAGTTCCTTCTTGGCTCTTCCAGGAAAGAATGCTAATGCCGTTACTTGTTCTCCACACTCACATTCACATTCCCAAACCCGGCAACTCTGATCGGCTCCCAGGGGACCGGGTCTGCCACATTGTTACACCTCAGCATGAGATCGCCACCTGAGACAGAGCTCAATCCAAGATGAGCTCCCTAATTGCTGCCCTGGAGAACCAGCTCTCCCACCTCACACTTGCATTTGCAGCTGGAAAGACCGGCCTAAATGCAAAACAAATGCCATTTTCCAGGAGCCTTCTGGGGGGAGGGGAAGGAACAGAGCGGAAAAACCACAGTGAGAGTAAACCAGAACATTCTGTGACAGGCAGCCTCACCAACAGGGCTTTTAAACATGTTAATCAGAAAGAGTCCTTGCAAGGGGTTAGCAGCTGAAATGAAGTAAAAATCACGGACTTCCTAAAGGCAGGAGTGAGGACTAAATTATAAAACAGCTTATTGTGTTCAGCTCATTAAGGTTTATCAGATTAGCCATCTGAGTTTTAGTTGGCACCAAAAGGGCAGGAGCAGTCAGTATATCATGCAACATGGACTAGGATGTGCTTTGCAAGCAGATTTCTGCCCACACTCAGACACAGCACCTCTGGCAGGCCAAAATGGTGTAGAACCGAAAAACAATCTTAGCAGTGATTTGTAAAGAATTTTGTTCCATCACGTTAAGCTATTTACTGGTATACCAGTCTGAGACCACATCCATCTCCATTAAATACAAAGTATTGGGAGCAAGCCATGGACTCCTGTTTCCCTCTCTGTTTTCTCACACTGGGTGCTCTGCAATCGTAGGAAACAACTTTTAACAATCAAAACCCTTGCATACTTGACACCCTCCACTACAGAAATTCTGCCCACCAACTGCCAGCACACAACCAATGCTAAGATCCTCAGCTTGTCTGAAAAGGCTCTGTCCTGCTGACCACAAAGAGGAACAAAATACCTCTTCAAAGTACGGGAGAAATTTATGTTCAGTCCTGTCTTCTATGGGCCTCTCTTGGCTGTACTTTTTTGTTGTTGTTTATAACCAAACCAGAAGACCGAACCAGTTCTATCTGTTGATGACATCATATTGGATGGGATTCTGGGGCTGCTGATTTCCTGTTTGGGAAAGTAGAAGTTCTTTTCATAAGGAACCCCAAGGCAAAATGTTTAGTGTTCCCCTGTAAGCACTGACTGCCTTTGTTCTTCACTTGGCTATACTCATGACTGCTTTCTTCTCGCTTTTCCTCTAAAACCTCTGCTTCTGGAGAATGCATAAAAATGCCAGCTCAAATCTAACTGCAATCTCTGAAAGCATTAGACATTTTCTGCCATCCACTGCTGTAAGCTTTGCGCTAACAGGCATCTTTTCCACAGATGAAGCCAGACTACCCGCTTTCCTGCGGGTACTGCATTAGGATTTCACATTAACATGTATGCCACAAATAATCCAATGGCCAACTCACCGTCAACAGCCCCCAAAATCAATAAAAACCATTCCACCACTTGACTCGAAGTGAAAAACCTTCCAGGTTAACACGGAGAGCAAGGTAAAAGAAAGGTGATGAATGAACAAAAGGCTTCTCAAATCCCAAAAAGGTGGCAAGGCTGCCTCGAGTTGGCGAAGTCCTTCCTTTTATTGTAATCATCGGGCAAATGCTACATGTGTACTGCTTCAGTCTTATGCAAAACAGTGCATTCTCCACAAGGCCCTGCAGCCTACCAGCCTCCAAACTTAATTCTTTCCTGGCCTGACTCTTCTAAATGACTCGGCACATTCGATTTAATGAAGTCATTCTGATTTCGCCTGGATAGCAATACCATCACACAGTCACTTTAATCCCATTAAACTTGGATATCATTAAGAGTGTTTCTTCACTCTGAACCCAACATTATCTCCAGGGCACCAACCCACTGTCAGTCTGTGTCTGAATGGATCTTCAAATAAATACTTAAATTCATGCTCAAAATAGCATATCTCACCTTGTGAACCTTGACCTTTGGGAAAGACTTTGGACCAGTGGTTCAGTTACTGTCACACGGTTGCATTCTCTGCAAACATGAAAGGGTTAAAAGCAGCCCCAGTCAACAGGCCTACAAGGAAAAAAAAAAAAAAAAACAGCATGTATGCCTTACAGCATCACTGGAAAGCATTTATGCTCATTTCCCAGAACAACATTGTTACCTTTTGGCCTTCATAATAGTCAGAAGTATCCCCAACACCCTTTAGTAGCTTCTAAAAGGAAAAGCACAAAACAGAACATAGCCTGCAAGAGGAAAAAAAAAAAAAGCATGCAAAGTAGCATTCTCCAGCAACAAACAAACTACCATTACAAACCCATCAGTTCATTTTGGTTTGGTTCTGTTAAAAACAGAGAGAGAGACTGCATAAACCAAGTGTCCCCACCCTAGTAAGTCACATTTTTTTCTTTCTTTAATAAGGGTCATAAATCTCAGCTCCTTGTCCATCCCTTAAGCAAAAGAGAAAGGCAGGAAAAGCCTAAGTCATCTCAGACCTTGCAAACCTGCACCTTTGTCCGCATCTTCTCTACACAGAATCTTTTAGGACTCCATTAGTCACGTACCAGTGCTGTGTGGTGTCTAAGTGTGCATTCACATACTGTGTTGGGATGGCACCTTCCTGCAAGCTCCTCTGCTTTTGGCTGCCATGAAGGGAGGAAGCTGCTATCCCACTGTAGTAGCTCAGTGACTGCATTGTGTTCAGGAGCTGATCTGCCTCAAACCAGTTTCAGCCGGTTCTGGTCACCCTACATAAAAAAGCTATGGCAACCCTCGCTGAGTTGCCAACAAGTCCCTGAAAATCATCAGCACAGGGGAGCTCACTGGGGGTTGCTTTTCCCTCTTAGGTCTTCCTGAGGCGTTAAGGTCATACTGTGTCCCCCCCACCCACCCACTCACCCAGCACACAACCACACAGTCTTGGAAATGCCCACCTCACCACCACCCCAGAGCCCCTCGGGGGGCCCATCCCCCCTCCTCCCCACCCCAAAGCCCACCACAGACCCGGGTGCCCCCTCCTTCTCCTTCCCCCACTTACCTCCCACAACCTTGCTCAGATCTTTGTGTACGTGTGTGTCAGTGTGTGTTCTCTGTGTTGGTGGCTGACAAAGAGCCCCCAAGAAAGCAATCTATGTGTGTTCTCCCCACACTGGATGCGTCGGCGGCAGGAGCCGGCCTCGGCCTCCTAGCAGAGTGGTGCTGGCTTGTTGACCAGGCTCCTCTCCGCCTGTCACCCCCACCCCACCCAGCCCCCTCCTCCCGTCCCTCTCCTCTCTCCCAGCCCTGTCACCACCACCACCAGCAGCAACCCCCCCACCCCCAGTCTCCTCCTCCAACCTTCTCTTCTTTCAAGCACCTGGGGGGGGGGGGGGGAGAAGTCCAAACCCCTTCACCTCGGGGCACAAAACCAGAGATGCCTGGGGTGGGGGCGGGGGGCAAGCCAAGGGGCAAAGTGGGGCTCAGAGGCCTTTGAAACCCCTGGGTGCACCGTGCGCGCTGCAGGGGGGGAGGCGGCGAGCTCCTGCGCTCACGTGGCCCCCCTCTCTGAACTCGTGGGGCCTAGCAAAGCCGGCTCGTCCTCGGCCCCCCAAGGAAGCTGGCGGGGCGCGAGGGCCAGGCCACTGCGCTCGGGCGAAGGGGGCCTGAGCCTCGCGCGCTCACCCCCACGCCGCAGGGCTGGGCGCGCCCCCGCCTCACCCCGGCGCCCACCCGCGCGCCCCGGCGGCGCGGCCGCCCCCCAGCCCCCGCTGCCCGGGCGCACACCCACCCCGTCCCCGGGGTTGGCCTGCGCAGCGGTCAAGCCCGGGCGTCTGGGCCGCAGCGCGGATGACCTTTGTTCAGCGCGGCGCCGCCGGCGGCTGCTGCTGGGGCTGCGGCTGCTGTCGTCGTAGCGGCGGCGGCGGCGGCTTCCATGCTACGGGCGTGCCATCTGCGTCCCCGCGGCCGGGGTCTGTGTGTGCGTGTGCGGTGCAGCGGCCTCGCCGCCGCCCGGGCTCCCGCCGCCGCCGCCGCCGCGCGGCCTCGCCGTGCGCCCGGCCCGGGCCCCGCGCGCCTCCCCGGGCGCCCGCGCTCTAGGCCGCGGCGGCGGCGGCGGGTGGCCCGCCACGCCGGGGCCTAAGGCTGGGGGTGCGGGCCCGGGCGGCGGCGCTCGGCCCCAGCCGCGAGCGAACAAAAGGGAACGCGGGAGAGGGGGAGGGGGCGGCCGGTGGGGGAAGGGAGGACTCGGGCGAGAGCAGCGAGCGCGCGAAGCCCCGCGGACGCCCCGGTGCCGGCGCTGCGCCGGGGAAGAGCCCCGCGGACCTGCCAAGTCTCGCCCATCTGGGGCTGCTGGATCGCAACTTGGCCCCGGAGAGCAGGGTGGTGGTGGTGAGGGGATGGAGGGAGGGCTGCTTGTTTTTTCAAACGACATTTCAGGAGCTCACCCAGTCCTTTCCGTGGCCCCAAGCCGCAACTTACTCGAGTGGAAGGAAGCAAGGCCTCGCCAAAGATGGTTGAGAAAGACCGTGAGCCTCTCTACCCCAGGATCTTGAAGCCAAGGTGGTGGTTTGTGGTCCTCGTAATGGTGGCAAATAAGTCAGAAGGGAGCACGCTAGCTTCTGATAAATTCAATCTGAAATTCTCCCTGGAGGTGGAAGAAAAGGGGCTCTCTTCGCTTTAGTTAGTGGTTTGGAGCCCTGTCCGCCTTAAACTGAGCCACAGAAGAATGGAAGACACCCCCTGGGGTGGGGAGAAAGCCCTGGTGTAAAAGACACACGTTTTGCTTTCACAGAAAAAGCCACTGGGGCCAGATTGAAACATGGCATGTTCAGTTCATGTAGCTTTTTTTTCCTTTTTTTTTTTTTTTTTTAATGGGGGAATGATATTGAGTAAACAAGATGTAATACCTAGGTCTTTAATTCAAGAAGGGAGGTGGTAAACAAATGTAACAAGCACATACTGTACATACAGCAGGTAGTCAAAGCTTATAGAACACAAAAAAGATACACGTGTAAAACCCATAAAAGACCGCAAAGGTGTATACAATGGTTAACACGTCGGAGAGGGAAACAATATACAATATTACCACCAGGTCAGATAGACTTATTTACCCAGCCCTGTGTCCTGGTTCGTACATAATTCACAGACCTTCACTCAATTGACAGATCCATTAAAACTACAGAGAAACCCCAAGTCAAGCTAACTGTACCCTAGAAATAGGACAAAATAGAAGGATCTGAAAAAAAAAAATGTCACCCTAACTACTGTTTAATCAGACTCCGAAGATACTATTACCAGTGTAGCTGTGACAACTCCCAGCATAGAAAACGTTTCTGTGTTCTATTTTAAATTACATTAATTGATTAATATTTGCAAAGTGCAAGGAATTTTGGGGGGGTTTTTTTTTTAGTCTCAGTATGCCTCTCCTTTGCATTAACTTCCATTGAGGAAGCCATTGTTCTCTGTTAATGGGGACACAGTATGATGTAAATTGAGGTAGGTTTTTTTTTGCTATTTAAGGTTTTTCATGTAAATGAGCCGAATGATTGTCTCACCGTAGAGTTGCTGGTCCTTCATTTCAAACAGCAAATTACTTGGAGTTGCACGAAAATTGGGACACATTTACACGTGCTTAGAAGGACCTGTGTAATCTGCAAATTTTGCCAGACACACATCACATTTATCAATGTTACAAGACGATGAAATTGAAACGCATCTTCTTTTAGCCTGAAAACGGTGCCAGTACTCTGTGGGTTGAGTTTCAACTCTACCTGGGCTTGATTTCATTTGAAAGGAGGCCTTTTTTCTTCTCCCAAAGGTGGGCCTTTATTCATATGCATGTGAAACATTACAGGTACTGAAAACAATCCAAAGATCTGCTAATCTGAAATCTTGATCCGCTGCATGTATTACAATAAATGGGATTTCATAATATGCATGCCATAGTAAATCCTAGGTTTCCTGAATCTGAAATCTTTGTTTACTTCAAATACTTTCTTGCCCCTCCCCCACGCCCTTCTCTTCAGAATCGAAGGGTTGGTTAGAAGAGCTGCACCAAGTTCGGATTGCTGATCATACAGGGTCTTTGGTGTAGAACTGCCTTCATAATGCCAAATGCTTTTTTAGCAGATCTTCGTACAAAGCCCACTGTTTTGGTCAAGGCTGGGCTGGAGGAAATTAGTTTGAAAGCACTATTCATCATTTGCACAAATGCCCCACAGATAAGATTGCATCTGCTTTTAAAAAACCATAAACAACCAAAAAGTAAAAGATAATTTCTTGCAAATCATCTCAGTTCTCCTTTCACACAGACGATTTCGGAGAAATTCCTTTGCCAGGTAGACCAACAGTTAAAAAGCAAAGCACCCATCTTAATCCATGCAATGAAACCGTTGCATATCACAGCAGAAAAAACAAAAACGTGTTCCATGTTGTTGTTTTTTTAAAAAGTGACATCACCCCCCTTCCAAAAAAATCAATACACGCTCGCTCCTTCTATTATTCTACATATGTAAGGATACCTTACTCCGCCGTGGGCAACAATGGAAGAAGTAACTCCACTGCAAGCATGAAATAAACTATTATTTGAGTGCTGCAGATAAGAAAGAGCAGAACAAAGAAATCATATTATTCTTATGCCAAATAGAAATTAAAGGAATGCCAAACCCTTTTAAGCTTTGTCGTTGCTGTTTTTATTGCTAACTTCTCAATGTCTCAGTTTTTCCTCCAATCAGTGTATTGCAAAATCCCCGGTTTGGGGTTTGTTTTTTCTTTTTTTTTTTAATCCTTTTGTGGTTAGAAGCTGGTTTTGCAGGCGCATATAGATATCAGTCTTCACATCATACTTCCCCTCCAAATTCCACTGAAATTTGGAAATTTCTTTGTTAGACAGAGCACACAAAGTGTGTTTCTGAAGGGAAGGGGAAAAAAAAAACAAAAAGAAAACCTTTTCTTTGCCTCACCATCCAATGGCCTCACAAACCATTCAACTGCCAGCCCCGTGATTTGAGCTACAAATTTTTTAGCTCAAAATTAAGCTAGGCCTAGGCATTTATAGAGGGTTTAATATGTTCAATTTGTTGGCGTGTTTTTAAAGGAATTATTACACTATTTGACACATTAGAAAAAAAAATTTTTAATGTCAAAATAGTGATAGAATCAGGATTTTGTTGTTGTTGTTGTTGTATTTTTAAAAAATATACCCTTGAAAGAAATAATAAGCAGATTTAAATCAGTATGAGTCTGCCAGAAATAAACTGAGGAAGGTCTAGGAAAGGATTTCCTTTATCCTTTGTTAGTGATTTCATGAATAGATTTTCTGTAGCAAAGCCACCTCCCTGTTCCTGAACCCTGGTTTTGAAATTCCGGCAAAGGCCTATTACTCACACACCTGAAGGGGTGAGGACTGTGTTCTGTTAAAAGATCAGCTGAGGAATATTAAATGTTACACGTTTATTTGAGCAAAAATCTACACTAATCCGGCAGTGCCAAAGCGGGAGTGGTTAGGAGAACTCCTCCTACAGGATCCAGGGAAAAACGTACAGAAGGTGCAGAAAGAAAGAAAAGAAATTCCTTCATTGGCTATCGCGTTAAGCCTTCGTTGGCTTGTTTCTGCCCTAGCGTTTCAATTTTGTGACCTTGAGGTATGCTCAGGCTTTGATGTTAGTTTGCTTACCGAGGTCATCAGGCATCTGAGCCACCTCAGTCCAATGGCCTCCTTGTTTAACATTTCAAAGTTAGGAGGCCTTTAGATAGCTCAAGGACATCTTAAATCCTGCCTACTGAATGGATCCACTAATCTTTATTTCTACTTGTCTTTTTAGGCCTACATACTGGAAAGGCAGCCTTGCCCAAGGAAAGGAAAGGGTAGGGACCAAGGAAAGTGTTGGTTTTACGAACTCTAGAGAATCACAGAAGAGCCAGAAAGGATGGGGTTTGGGAGACCAGGATTCTCCAGGCCTGTTGAGAACTTTGTTCAATGTCCTACCCCTCTAACTTTTACAATATTCCTGGACTTCTCTGAAAGGAACTGGTGTGTTTCCTACTCTCTTAAGTCCAAAAGGAGGGGTAGAGAAAGAAGAGCAAGCTAGGAAAGTATCTGAGAAAATGAAAAGCAATCAGACCTAATCCTTCAAGGGAAAGGGGACACGCAGGAAATGGGAATTCCGTTCCCCCTGAGAATGGATCTCATTGGTCCCCTGCGGTAACAGTGCTTCCTGAGCACCACATTTGTGAATCTTCCTTCATCTTTGCATCTGCCCCCAACAACAGCCCCGCCATTCACACCAGTTAGCATAATGCCTTGCATGTTCCATGGTTGAAATTAATGAGTTATTTGGGAACTAAGGAATGGATCATAAACCTACAGGCCCCTAAAAGTAAGCATGTCCCAAAGTAAACATAAGATCTTTTGCACTGGAGTGGACACTGTAGTATTATACTTTGTCTAGATCCTCTCTTCAGGGAGTACACTCTCAATGCCCAGCTGCTGAGACTATTAGCTACTGACCACTCACAGCTGTGTCCCTCCCTGCAAATTGCCTTGGCTACCATCTTGTGTCAGCTCCTGGGAACTGTCTTGTTGGAGTTTACACCACCCCACCCCACCCCAGGGGGCAGACAATGTCTAGCGGATGTAGAGCTATAAAGTCTTGGCCCTCTTGCCTTCATTTGAGCCAATTCTGAAGGGCCACCCACGTTCCAGTGTTTCCTATGAATTGACTGAGGTCTCAGTGTCCACAGCATGGTGGGTCAACTTTTCTTTCCGCTTAATCCTGTCTTCTTCAGGCCCTCAGAGGTGGATTTCCAGACAGGATCCGGGAAACTTAGCTGCAGACACCCACCAAGCCAGATCCATCTCCCCCTTGACTCTACAATCTGACGGCACTTCCTCCCTCGCCAGGTGCTGTAGACTCTACCACCCAAGTACCTGTTGATTCCAGTCCCTTTTGTCCATCACACCGAGTCAGCCTCTGGCTCATCACCTCAGTTTGCAACTGGTCACTTACTGATCTCCAGGCCTCCAACCCTGTCCAACTTCCAATACATTCTTCACACTGAAAACTCTAAGAACCCTTCTAAAGATACCATCTTATTAGTCCTCTGCTCAAACTCTTTCCTACCTCTCTGTTGCCCTTAGAATAAGGTCCAGACTCAAGAAAAGTGACCTGAGAAGGCTCTCCATGATTCAGCCCACTGGCCTGTCTACATCCCTTGCTGCTTACTCCTTGAACCCAGTCTTGTTGAACGTTTTGGTCTTTGAATGAGACAGACTGCTCTCACTGTCAGGCCTTCCTATTTCTGTTCCCTCTTTCTAGAAGACTCTACCCACCCGTCTCCGGCCCCCTTCATCTAACTCCCATTTATCTTAGGTCTAAATTTACATCACTCACTAGAGAAGCCTTCCCTGCCCTCTCGTCACACATACAGCTTAGTACGCGTGCCCTTGACAGGTGTCCCTACGTTGTCCTTTCCATGTGATAGTTAAGGCTTATTTGGCTCTCTGCCCATGAGATAGCAAACTGCTTTATAATTTTTTGCTAAACTTAATCATAAATTTTCTTAGTGCCAAAAGGCCAAAAGCCACATAGCACTTGGGAAACATTGGCTATTTCTGGAAAGGTAGAAAACAAACAAATGTTAAAGTATGAAGATAAAAACCAGAAAATGTGACTGCAAAACAAAATACATTCATTTGTCAGCAAACAGTTGGAAGATGCTTAGAAAACATTGCTCTAGATCTGAAAAAACACATATTAGAATAAATTATACAGAGTGGGAGGACGGCTCTACTGTTCAAAGAAAAGTACAGCTATTTCTACCAGGGTATGTGCTTGATCCTGTTCCAATGATGACATATCTGAAAAAAAATGCATTTTTTATAAACCATTAAACAAAAAGTTTAGCAAAAAGGTATATTCTCAACGATGACAGTGTTTAAAACAATAAATTTTAAAGTTTATTTCTTATTGTTTGAGAGAGAGAGAGAGAAGGGGGAAGGCCCATAGCAGTCTCTATAGGTATACGTAATTTAATTGTGACATGGTTTCATTCCACACAGGTGGGGGGGCCGCACAGGGTGGGTACCGAATTGCGGGCCTTCCGTATGGAAGGTGAGAACCTTCATTGCCACCCTGGTGGTTACCAGTTGTGCCACAGGTCAGTGTATAGGCTTGCATGGACCGGGCCCAGATCTCATGGTTGCGAGGTAAGCGCTCAACCTGCTGAGCTATCCTGACATCCCCAGTAAATGATTTTTTTTAATCAAAATAAGATGATTTTTAAAATGCTGAGTAACAATAATAACTAAAGGAGCAGCTTCTATATAGGGAGCTAAAATTCTGAGATTAAATTACAAAAATTCCAACACAAAAAAAGTTTATCACTGAGTCATTCACTGATAAGCTACTATAGCCAAGAAACTAAAACCAGAAGTTCACAGATTGCTACAGGATATCATCAGTGAAGTTAATTTTATTTTTAGGAGGAAGGGGTATAAACAGGACTTCATAACAGTCCCCTTAAGGCTTAAGAGGAACTCTATTGTTGAATAACTATGGTGTACTCCTGAAACTAATATAATATTGTATGTCAGCTATATTTTAATAAAAATCTATGTAAAAAAAAACACAGAGGAATTTCACTACACTTTGAAAGATGAGGTGTGACTATTAAAATCTTTTGTATCACAAAAGTGGTTTGTGAATATGTTATGGCAAAGAACTTTAAGTTATTGGTTATCCTTTTAAAAAGAGTAGTTTCAGGGAAGGCGGGATGGCTCAACGGGTTAAGCACTTGCTTTGCAGCCCTGGGGACCGAGGCTGGAATCCCAGCCCCGGCCTGTGTGGACCCATATGCTGAACTGAGATGTGCTTCCCATGCGGGGGGGCCCCCAGTTCAGTTCTTGGCCCCATCCCCCACCCCGGTTCGGCCCCTGGCTCAAGGGGGTGTGCCTCCCATGCAGGAGGCCCCCAGCCCAGTTCCCACCCTACACGCACCCCCCACACACACACCTGTGTGGAACCAAACCATGTTGAATACTGATGACATACAACTATGGAGACTGCTCTGGACCCTCCCCCTTCTCTCTGTCTCTCTCTGTCTCTGTCTAAAACAAAAACTAAATCTTTTTAAAAAATAAATAAACAAATAAAAAGAGTAGTTTCAAATTTGCTAACCTTTTGCTAAATGCTATCCATAATATGCTATCTGGCAGATATTTTGTTAAAACAAAAAAATGTTTAGTCTGTGTATTTTGAGGTAACAATAATATTTAACCATGAAAAGGAAATGAATGCTTTTAGAAAGAAAGTCATGCTATGGAGACAGCATTTTAGGAACAGAGAGGTTGGTAAATCACCGATGATTTGGTGCTAAACACTATATATGAATATTGCCTTTGACAACTATCAGTTATATATGCTTAAAATACCATAAACAGAACTTTATAAACTGTCAAATGTGGTATTTCAGTGTGTTTGGACCTATTTGTTTAAAATATAAAAATTAAATGCAACATATTTCAATTTACATTGCAGGAACAATTGACTAACAACTGAACCTTTTGCATAATTGGCAGGTGGAATTTTAAAAATGAACATTTTTGGGATGCTGGGATAGCTCAGCAGTTGAGCACTTGCCTCGCAATCGTGAGGTCCGGGGTTCAATTCCCAGCCTTGACCTGTGCAAACCCATATGCTGAACTTTGGCACAAGTCTAACTGCCAGGATGGCTTAGTGGCAAAGGTTCTTGCCTCCCATGCGGAGGCCCCCAGTTTGGTTCCCGCCCCATGCAGCCCCACACCCACCTGTGTGGAATGAAACCATGTCACAACTAATGATGTACAACTATGGAGACTGCTTTGGGCCCTCCCCCTTCTCTCTCTCTCTCTCACTTTCTCTCACCTTTTCTCAAAATAAAATAAATCTTTTAAAAAAAGAATTAAGAAGAAAAAAATCTCAATAAAAAGGTCTAATTCCTTTATCCTCCACAAATCCAGAAA
>PVKE010021648.1:0-26304 GCA_004027555.1 Craseonycteris thonglongyai
TCGCCAACACAACACTAAAATACAGTATGCGAGACAGTCAACATCATGGACAAGACTGGCGAGATACAACAAGAGAAGATGCTAGGTGAGGCTGCGATGATGCGCAGACAATCAACTCACAGGGATAAATCCACTCGTGCTCTCATGGGTCGATGTCGCACCGGAAACCAATCACGCGCCTTTATGAGAGCCCGTGGGATGGACTCTGAGTCAACTCAGCTCTTTGTTTGACATGCAGGGATCCTTCTCTCGCGCATCCACATGAAACAACGCTCCTTTCCGCCATGTGGCTGCCGACATGGTGGTATTTTTTCATTTTTATTTTTTGATGAATATTTTGGAAAACCCCGCGAAGCACTGAAGCCGCAAAACATGAAGCGCGAAGTGGCGAGGGAACACTGTATTAAATAGGAAGAATAGTGCCCTGCGTCTGTTTTCCAGGCTGCTTCCATGCCTTTCTGAAGAGAATATTATGGATATGTTGAGAATTTGATGCAAAAGTCTTATAAAGGCATCTCAACTTGTTTCTCTTGGGCTTATCATCTTTAAAATTAAACTTATAAAAATGCAACTGAAATCTATCTAGTACCTTTATCCAACACCCCTCCACTCACACACAGGTGCACACAGAACTACTCTGAAATTAGCGTAAGCAAATAATTTGATGAGCTTATGAAGGCTAGTGTGGTATCATTGCCACCCTCTTTACTATCATCACCTTTTTCTTTGTTAAGCCTTTATTAGAGGCCACAGCAGTTATTTTCTAGGTTTGGTGCACAGGTGGAAATTCTTCATTTCAGGTCAAGGAGCCAAGTCATTGGAAAGAAGTATTCCAAAGAAGTATTTAAAAGATCTCTTGGTGTTTCATAATGCTATGGACCTTTCCTGAGGAAAATGAACATACATGCACACACACACACACACACACACACACACACACACACACACTCACACACAGAAATATTGCATAGAATTTTGGGATGCCCAAAAGCCTAAAGTTAAGCATGCTTGCTCTGGAAATGGAAGAGAAAAATGCAGCCCCTGACATATGGCTATTCTTCTAGGAACTATGGTTAGGTTTCTGTGTCAGCAAGCACCTACCTCCAGATGGAGTTATATTCCCTCAGATAAAGTAAACCCTTTCAAAACACCATTTCAGAAACTACAGCGAGTATTCTCAAGTCTTAAATATTAGTCTTAAACAACCCTTACCGCAAGTAGAGTTCAATCTTAAGGTTAAAATCACTTTATTCTCCAGTAACTTTAATCTTATTCTCTATCAACCTTCTTTTTCCCTCCTGTATATTTGATTTACTTATGTATCTGTAATTTATTTATTTATAATTTATTTTATTTATTTTTGTTTAGACAATAAATCCTAAAGCCTCCATGGCCCACATAAAGCCAATCAATTTCCTGTTACCCTCAGAACATCTAATTAATCTTCATGTTACTACTAACAAGAAAATTACAAATGGTTAAAATTTTCTGAACTTGTATAATCTGAACCTTTTTCAAAGTAAGCAAAATTCTAGAGATCCTCTGTAATCCCTCCAGTACTTCATGTCTAGGAGCTAAATGAGGACTATTCATTATGAGAAGAATCCAGTGCTCTCTTATTTTTCCCCTCAGGTTATAGAGTCTTGCAGGATTTAGTCTCAGATTTTCAGCAGAAGTTTTTCAGTGCATTTTGCTTTTCTTTGCTGCTGTGACCAGATGGAAGCATTAGCTTCTTTTCCAGAAAGTCTATGAACAGGCAGAGTAAAGGTGACAGCTCACACGGAGTCATGCCAGATGCTCTTATTTATCCCGGAGTACTAAGGGAGATTTACTGGCAGAAGTTCAATGGCTTTGGGGGAGAATTTTCCGAAGGGTCACATTTTTTGGAAGGGGCAAGTGGTGAAAATTGCTTCTGTGTGCAGCCACAATAAGGAAAACATACTAGCCTTGGCTTTGTTTTTCTTAGTTTATATTCTTTCCCCCAAATACAGGAAGGTTTTTAAAAACCCAAGCATGTGTTCTTCACAGGGATGCCACATTCCTGTTTACTTCCGTTCTTTAAGAAAATTGGAAACGTACTCAGAGCTGCAAATTTGCACCTTCTTTCTTTCTATTTTCTAA
This sequence comes from Craseonycteris thonglongyai, assembly GCA_004027555.1. Taxonomy (NCBI): domain Eukaryota; kingdom Metazoa; phylum Chordata; class Mammalia; order Chiroptera; family Craseonycteridae; genus Craseonycteris; species Craseonycteris thonglongyai. The sequence continues at coordinate 2,122 of PVKE010021648.1, forward strand.
AAACAAGTCATAATTATAAAAAATTAAAATAAAAGTTATTTTAAAAATTGAATATACAATGATAAGTGCCAAGCATGTTTATTTTACTATAAACTCAAGCTGTGTTAAGACTGGGAATAATAGTTTTCCTAGTATTGTTTAATCAGCAAATGTTTATAGTACCATGGAGGAAGCAGTATTGTTAGATTCCGGTTTTGAACCTTACTAGTCATATCACCTTGTACCTCAAGGTCCTTATATGTAAGATCATCATAAAAATAGTACCCACCTCAATGAATCTTTGTGTCAGCTAAATGAGTTTTCTCATGAAATATGTTTAGAAAAGTACCTGATACATATAAATACTCAATAAGTGTTGTCATTGTCATTATTATTATGTAATCATTTTATTTTGATCCATTACATTATAAATGGTGTATTCTTCATTCTCGGGCAACATTTCTTTTAGGAAAAATGTGTCAAAAATATCCTGTTAGAACAATGCAGCACGTAGAGGAGGTGCTATAGAATTGTACACCTGGAACATATGTAATTTTTACTAACCAATGTTACCCCAATAAATTTAACAATAAAAAAAAATATATATAAATTAAAAAAAATCCTGTTAGTGATGGCAGGAATCTAAAGAGTTGTCCTAACATTTCTGCCCAGCTTATTAAAAAAATTAATCACCCTTATAAACAATAAAAACCATGTCTCAATTTATATATAATTTATAAATAAACCTAAATTAAAAAAAATGTTAAATAATTATTTAACATTTTAAAAATAATTAAAATAGAAATAATTATATTAAATAATTTTAAAAAGAAAAATGGAAAGGCTTTTGAATTTTGTTAAATTAGAAACTAATTTCCTTGTATGATTATTCTTTCATTTTGGGAGAAACCAGTTTTAAAAGTATATATATGTGGGTTGTCTGGAAAAAATCCAGCCATTGTCAATATAACGAGAATGGTTATATGGTTGGGTACTTTTTGGACTGCCCTTGTATCTAGCTATTTATAAAATAAAATATCTTGATGAATTCCCAAGATTTGGATTTCAAATCCCAAGTAACTGATTAAAACTTATTAATTTAATTTATTTTAAATGTAAATTTAATATAATTATAGATCTATTTGTGATGTTTAGTTTTGCTTAAGTTTGGTTAGTTTGTCAAAGTGAATCAACTTTTGTACTTCTAGACTACTTGTACTGCTATAAGAATATGGATTGATTAAAAATACAATTTAAAAATGTATACTTGGCTGCATATAAAAGTATGTGATTCCAGCTTTGAGTGTTTATATATAAATCACTTCCTTGACTCTCATTAAGCCTGTTGCAAGAAAATAATACATACGTAAGGGAGGGAACTCAAAAGCAGAATTTGGAATGGAATCAGTTGTTGGGAACACAAGTGATGGCACCCCTCCTGCATAACTGCATAATGTGTGAGTCCATCTACATTTGTCCTCAGCTCTAGCCATATGGCATAACTTCCTCAATGATTTGGCTTCTCCCCCTTTTTCTCTATCATTAGAATATTATGGCTTTATTCCCATCAATTCTTGCCAGGTGGGAAGGAAAAGAAATTACTTTTGTCTCACTTATTCTTAATCTTTTTTGAATATCCTTGTTTGCCTTAGATATAAAATTCATACTGCTTTTATCCACAATTTAAAAGATTCAGATTATGGAAACTGTTTTTAGATGAGTGTAAGGATCCACATTTCTCAAACACAGTTTATTTTTCCATTATATTTTTTAAAGTGGGTGTTGTGGAATGGAGATTTAAATTCTTTGGGATACTAATCTCTACAAATAATGTGCATTTGTTTGGGAAAAAAACCTGGAGAACCATTAATGTCTTTTTTTAAAAGGCAGTCTCCAGATTATAAATCACATTTGTGTTGGTTCTTTATGATTAAAAGAATATTCCTTTTACGGATAACTAGTTTGTGACTCGGTTTCTTTGAACAATCATACATAGCAATGCTAGCAGATTGGACAAATTGAAGATTACACCCTGCTTTAGGGAAGGTAATGAATAATACTGCATTTTGTAAATATGAGAGTTTATTTTCTAAAAGCATTAAGCTGAGGCCAGCAGCAGTAGGCTGGTGGCACCTATTGCAAGGTTTGTGAATGGCTCAGGCCTCTGCTTGTGCATCAAAACCAAGCCCAGGAGTACATGCATACCCAGAGTGGTTACTGGTGAATGTTTTCCTGTGATCACAGAATTATTCACTTCCAAATTAAAAAATGTATAAAATGTTTATCAATAAAAGGAATTTCTTAATAGAGAACTATATAGCCCTGACACCAGAAAATGATTCATCATTTATTGAAATATGGGAGAGAAAAAAAGGATAAAACATAACTTTTGTACTCAAAGAATGCTTGAGATGCATTTGGAAAAACGATTTATAGTGACTCACATTTTATTAACCTTGGGTCACCTAGACATTATGGATAATTTTATTCTACACCACTGTACTTGTTTCAGTTTCACAATCTCCCCCAGTTATATGAGTATATGGTCTCTTTGCAAGTTACTAAAATATGCTCTTTAAAAATAATAGTTAACTAAAAGGATGACATAGATTTAGGGATGAAATTTTGTGTGAGGGAAGGAGAATAACACTGATTTAAGGAAAAGGAATTCATAAGAAATTGTCCAATATTATAAAATAGAAATGATGTCATGTCTAAGTTTCCCAAGGGTTCAAAAAAGTATTTTCCTAGTAATTGAGTTTTTAGTTATACATGTAGTTACTTAATAATTGATTGAGTATATTTGGAATATCCTTCAAAGTTTTTTGAAATTTTTTGACACTCCTATCTCTTTCTAAATGGTTTACCATTCAAGAAATGATTACAACATAAATGTACTCTCAAAGAATATGTCAAATGCATATTCTGAGGTAAACCATGGCTGGTCAATAAAGATCCAACAGTGTTACGAACATAGGTAGATAATCATCCTAGATTTTCCAATTATAAACATCCTAACTACTTTCAACAGGGAATCGATTAGAATTCTTACATTTAGATGGTTATATGATTCAGTAAAAATGTTTTATTGACTGGAATGTAATATCATGGATGTGTGTAAATCTCATCTGTATTTTCACATCTGAAAGATTGCTAATGATGTCCACACTCAGTACGTGAGAATTTATAACCTCAGTTAATTCGATGTTATTTTTATTTCTCTTGGCTCTTTTTAAAGTTTTTAAATTATAGTTTATATTCAATATTATATCAGTTTCAGGTATAAAGCATAGTGATTAGACTTTTATATAATGAAGAAGTGATTCCCCCTGATTAGCCTAGTACCCAATAGGCACTATACATAGTTATTACAATATTATGGCCTATATTTCCTATGTTGTATATTATATCCCCATGATTATTTTGGAACTATTGATGTGTATTTCTTAATCCCTTCACCTTTTACAACCAGCCTCCAAACCCCTCACTCATTTAGTAACCATCAGTTTGTTCTCTGTATCTGAATCTTTTCCTGTTTTTATTTGTTTGTTTTGATGTTTAGATTTCACATAAAAGTGAGTTCGTCTGTTATCTGTTGCTCTCTTTCTGCTCTCTCCATCCATCCATATTGTCACCGATGGTAAAGTTTCATTTTTTAGGCTAATATTGCACTACGTATACGAACCACCTCTTCTTTATTCAATCATCTGTTGTAAATAATGTTTCACTATTGTAAATAATGCTTCAATAAATACAGGGGTGCATATTTCTTTTCCAATATTGTTTTGGGTTTCTTTGGGATAAATATCTAGAAGTAGAATAGCTGATCATACAGTATTTCTACTTCTAACTTTTTAAGGGACCTCAAAACTGTCTTCCATAGTGGCTGCACCAATTCACAATCCTACCAATAGTGCATGATGTTTCCTTTTTCTTCAGATCCTCACCAATACTTGTTCGCTGGTTTATTGATGATAGTCATTCTGAGAGGCGTGAGGTGATATCTCATTGTAGTTTTGATTTACATTTTTCTGATGATTAGTGATGTTGAGCATTTTTGCATATATCTATTGGCCATATGTATGTCCTGCTTAAAGAAATGTTGATTTAGGTTTTGCCCATTTTTAATTATATTGATTATTTATATAGTATTGAATTGTATGAATTCTTTAGAAATTTTGGATATTTACCCCTTATCAGATGTATCATTGGTAAATATCCTCTCCCATTCAGTAGACTATCTTTTCATTTTGTTTATGGTTTCCTTTACTGTGCAAAAACTTTTGAGTGTAATAAAATCTTGTTATTTATTTTTTCTTTTGTTTCCCATAGACTAATTTTTAATATATATTTTTTCAGTTCTAAGAATTAAAAGCCATTTATAATATTTTAAATGAGACACTAAATTCATAGTAAGTTTTCTATATTTTCATCATTATAGGGCAAAAATGACTTCTATTTAAATTATAATTTCCTAAATGCTGGCATTTTTTTAATTAGACTATATACAGAAAAATCATTTATTAAATTTAATTTAATAGTAGTAACTGGGATCAACTGTCCACATCTCAATTTTCTCATCTTTAAAATTAATGTGATAATATCTAACTTTCAAGTAAATTTTAAACAATAAATGAAACATATATGTTTATATATATTTAAGGGCTGTCTGGAAAAAACCAGCTGTTTTCAATATAATGAGAATGGTTACATGCCTGGAATCTTTCTAGATAGCCCTCATGTACACACACACACACACACACACACACTCTACACGTCAGAGTACCTAGTGCATAGATGTGGTTGTTATAGTTCTTACTGTCCCCACTGTTAATGACTGTAAAAAATTAAGATAAAACTGATTAAATTTTTTTGTATTAACTAAATATGCAGAAAACAAATGGTCCAAATGGTCTTTAACTTACTTGTGTGGTGGTGTTTTTAGTTATTTATATAAAATATAAGGAAAAAAAAATTTATGGGGAGGCCGGGATGCCTCAGTGGGTTTAGTGGTCACTTTGCAGCTCCAGGGACCGAGGATCGAGTCCTGGCCCCGGCCCGTGTGGACCCATGTGCTGAGCTGGGGAGTTCCCCCAGTTCAGTTCTCGCTGGCGTGGGACCCCAGCCTAGTTTCTGCCCTGTGCAGCCCTGCGCCCACCTGTGGAATGAAACTGTGTGGAGGAGACAATGATGTACAACTATGGAGACTGTTCTGGGTCCTCCCTCTTCTCTCTGTCTCTGTCTCTGTATCTCTCTCTCTATCTGTCAAAAACAATGGAAATATATCTTAAAAAAATAATAATAATTAAAAAAAATATTTAGGGAGAGTTGGGGGGAGTGGGGGTAAGCGTGGACACCGGATATATGGTGGTGGAGGGGGAGCTGATTCTGGGTGGTGGGCACATAATGCGATGCATGGGTGATGTGATGTGGACTTGTACATCGGGAAACTATAATTGTTACCAACCAATGTCACCCCATTAAATTTAACAATTAAAAAAATATATATTTAAAATGCCAGGATCCTTTTGGAGGCAAAATACAGAAAGACCCCACTCAAATCACTTCAACTAAAGAGAACTTGATTACCTCATCAAACTTAAAATTAAAAAAAAGTACTGACTTCAGTCAAGACCTGTGATAAGGCTTAAATAATACCACTCATCCTATTCTTCTTCTTTTTTTGTTTTTGACCATGCTTAGCTCTGTATTGTCTAAATTCTTAGCTTCCACAGAGTGGCTGCTAAAAGCACTAGACCTACTCATGGTCATATTCAAGTGCAACAAAAAATAGAGAAAGTGTACCTCTCTGTGTATGTCTCATTGGTTATTATTGGGCCAGTTGATTATTTCTAATCAAAAACAATGTCCAGGAGAATGTGCTCCTCAATTGGCTAGCCATGCTCACAACTCTAGGAACCTGAAACAAATGGAGATATATTAGGGAAAGATGGTTCCTCATATAAATATTGTAGTAGGTATACCAGAAGAAGAATAAATATACTTGGACCCTTGTGTATAATGTGATAAATAAAATGAATGTATTCAAAAGGTGCTGCACATTCCTTTTTTTGTTTTGCAAGCCCCACCCCCCAGCCCCCACTTTCCAACACCACCACTTGTTTAGATATGGGTATATCCAAAGATTTTGTTCTTGTGTCTTCACCTTCCTTTTTTTTTCTCTGATATCTCTGTGGCATTCTTGACTGAATCATCTAAATATTGAAGGCTCATAAATGTCATCCGAGATCTACTTTGTGTGTCAGCTTTTATTACACAGTAAACCTTTCCAGAATTTTATGATTCTGCAGGTTGGTGCTAAGCAGATCCTCATCTCTTACACTGGTGAAATAAATGTATATTACATAGTAGAAGCCAAATTTATTATTATTGCCACTAATTTTTTTTTTCAACTCAAGAAAATAATTTATCTTTCTTTGTGTCATGCCAACTCTCCTTGTAGAAGAAGAAAATATATATATATATTTTCTACAGCATCATCTAATTCACATATACTTATTATAACACTACAATGATGGATCTCCATTGCTATAAATATCCTAGTAAACTGTACAATCTATGGTTATATTGGGATATCATTGACCATATATATAATTTATTTGTATCTTCTCAGAGCCTAACACATTGTCTAGTGCATCATAACAGTCAATAAGTGCTTACTTTGGCTGCTGCCAATTCCACTACTGCTATTGACCTTAAAAACTATGTGTCAATCATATCAATATTTCTTTAATTGTGTATTGTGTCCCCTGGAGAGTTCTGGGGCTGTCTAAGTGTGCCTAGGAGACCAATGTTTTAGATGTCTAAGTGTTTCTTTGACATCTAAAGGGATTTTTTAAAAACTAATTATATACTCTCTCTCTCTCTCTCTCTCTCTCTCTCTATATATATATATATATATATACACACACATACACATTTGCTCATCATTTTCAATAATGCTTTACTATTACCCAATCTTCTGTTTTACCATGTCTCTCACAGGCTATTTCTTTACACACACACACACACACACACACACACACACACACACACCATCAGAGAAGAGTGCTAAACTCAAGTGCTTTGAAAATATCCTGAGAGATTTGAATCTTAGATTTATATTTTTCTTCTTTAGAAAGATCCTGCTTAGGAAATTTATAGGATAAATGTGAAAGATAGTAAGTTACCATGTGAACTACATAGTACTTATAATAAAAATATTCTACTATGCAGTTATTATTTACCACTGTCTTCTTTTTCTAGAATAAAAAAGCAAATAAATAAATCCCCTAAATTGTAAAAAATTATTTTTATGTGTATATATTAGGAGATATAGTAAAGTCACTAAATTAAAAAAACAAAACAAAACTGCAATATACACACTACTATTCTCTACTTTCTGGTACTTTTGGGAAGTTTCTAGTACCATATTTTCCTATGCTGTATCTTTTTCACATGTAGTCTTGATTGTAAGCTATAAATATAATGCTATCCATCAATCTATAAGCATGCTTTGACATTCTTTCCATCTCTATATGCTGATAGTATCTATGAAAATTAAAATTGTTTCTTGGCAGTATTTTGGATTCCATTTTAGTATTTTCTCCTAAGTTGCCCAAAAGTACAAAATAAATATATTATTTATTCATAAAAAATATATAACCTATAATTAAGGAACTGCCCTATCTATAGGTGAGTTGTGAAAAAATGTTGTTCAATAAAGGTATAACCCTTGAAAGTAGGACTGTGTCTACTTTATCTTTGTAGGCTTTTATAACACTTGCATTTCTTGGCATCTAGTATTTAATTCTCTCTGTTGAATCAATGGATGAATAAATGAACCAATGAATAAATTAGCTAACTTTTACTACCTATATTTTCTAGGGAATTTAAGTCTACAATAAACTGCCCCCTCCCTATCATGGACTAATCACATTAATATCTGAAGGAGTGGCTGTATAGTTGAAGGAATTAGTATGTAAAGAGGCAGTTAATGTCAATCAAGCACTACGTATTTGAAGAACGTCAAAAAGGCTAAAATGGCAACATATACCATTCCTAGTATTGATATTCCTCACAAAACAAAACAAAACAACTAATAACAATTGAAGAACATACACTACTGAGAGAATTCTAGAAAATGTGGTGAGGCTGAAGCATCCCCACTCCCCTTGGACCACAGAGACTATGGCAGATGACAGAAGGGTAAAAGAAGTGGCTGTATGTTGATCACATGGCCTCTCCTCCAGGTCAGCACAGAACCACCTGAAGAGGTCTCCCCTGAGCTTTAATGTCTCCACTGGGGAAAAAGAACCCGGGAGGATAGCCAGCCCTCCCCAGCATTGTGGATTGCTTTATGGGAGTCCCCTAGTCAGATCTTGCACCATGAAGATTACAGAGGATTTTATAGGACTCAACTATTGAGACTCTGACTCAGAAGGTGGAAGGAAGGACGTGCAACAACCAGAACACGGATCTTGACCAACTGAGTTCATACCTGCAGTACGCAAGTAGTAATCACAATCAGTGGATTTGATCATTTGAAGAACCCTGTCGGGGGTGAACTCTGACCAGGGAAATTAGTGGAGTGCAGATCTGCTTGATTCAGATCCCCAAACAAGGAGTTTTGCTGTCCCTGGAGGCTGGTTTTTTCATGCCCCATCAAAAAGATGAAGCACAGCCTGCTATAGAGATGCAAAATTCTCAAAAAAATACTAACAAATTCAATTCAGTAGTATATTAAAAGGATCATTCACCAGATCAAGTGGAATGTATTTCTGGGACAAAAGGATGGATTAATTTATGCAAATCAATCAATGCAATTCATCATGTTACTAGAATGAAAGAAAAAATTATATAATTATCTCAAAAATCACACCAATAGTAGTATAATAATTATTTCATCTAAAAGAGATATATAAAATGATAACAGGTACATGAAAAGAAAATCAACATCACTAGTTGTTAAGAAAATTGTAACATCATGAAATACCACCTCATGCCTATTAGAATGGCCATCATCAAAAAGATAAGAGATAACAAATGTTGGTGTGGACGAAAAGAAAAGGGAACCTTTGTGCACTGTTGGTGGGCTTGTAAATTGGTTTAATCCCTGTGGAAAACAGTATGGAGGGTCCTCAAAAATGAAAAATAGTACTACCTTATAATTCAGTTATTCACTCTGGGAATATATGCGAAGGAAATGAAATCACTAATTTGAAAAGGTATCTGCAACCCCATATTCAGAGTAGCATTATTGACAAAATCCAAGACTTGGAAACAACCTAAGTGTTCATCCATGCATGAATAAATTGTGATATGTGTACATATAATGAAATAATATTCAGCCATAAAAATGAGGAAATGCTACCACTTGTAACAACATGGGTAGATATTGAAGGCACTAAGCTAAGTAAAATAAGCCAAAGAAAGACAAATACCATATAATTTCACTTATATGTGTAATCTAAATTAAAAAATAATAATACAAAAAGCTCATAGAAAAGAGACCAGACTCTATGGTTACCAGAGGCAAAGGGTAGGGAGGCAGAGGGGAAATTAGAGTATGGTGGTCAAAAGTACAAACTTCCAGTTATAAGATAATCATGTTAGGTATGTAATATACAACATGATGACTAGAACTAACACTGCTATATATTATGTTGGAAATTTATTAAAAGACTAAATCTTAAGAATTTCAGTACAAGGAGAATTTTTTTCTTTTTCCTTTTACACCCCCCCCCCCTATTTTTAAATTATTACATATTTATGTGAAAAGGTAGATGTTAGTGGAAATGATTGTGGTGATTATTTCACAATATATCTAAATTGAGCAATCATGCTGTATGCTTTCAATTTATTCTGTGATGTATGTAAATTAATTCACAATAAAATTGTAAAAAGAAAAGAATTAAATGATTGCCCCCTCACAAAAAAAGAAAAAAAAATGTTAGTATAGCTGGAACAAAAGGGAGTTAGCAAAGTAAGCAGTAGCTAGATTAAGAAATACCTTGTAAGCTATGAAATTGTTGAGTGAGCTATGGAAATTTTTGAGGAGTGATGTAATCTGATCCATATCACTTTATGATAATTTTAAATGGTATTCAGATGGTAAATGGAAAATTAAAGGGAAGGAGAGTAGAGTAAAGGAATGTTTGGAGTAGTGGCGAAACATTGTCCAAGGAAGAGATGTTGATGGCTTATAATAGGATGTAAGCAGTGGAAGTTGTTTACAGTAGTCAAGTTGGAAATTCTAAAAATATTGAGTGGATAAATCTTCACAGATAGATTCAATATTGGTTGTAAAAGAGATAAGTCAAAAATGATCACTTAGCAGGGGTGGCGAACCTTTTGGCGATTTAGTGCCAAAGTTTATGAAATAAGAGTATACTCGCTCGACTCACATGCCAACCCATCAAGTGAGATAGAGGTATCGATTATTTTTATGTCTATAAGAGCATAAACAATAATTTTTTAAATGGTATTCACAGCTCCGCGTGCTGAAATAATTGTTCCGCGTGCCACTTTGGGCACGCGTGCCACAGGTTCGCCACCCCCGACTTAGGGTTTTTCTAAAAGAAAACACTGAAAAAGAACAGGGTGTAGGGGAAAAGTTCAGCAGTTTAATTTTGAGCATGTTAAATTTGAGACTCCTATGAGTAATGTTTAAGATTGAGACTCATAATTTGACTACTTACTAGCTAGGCAAGTAGCTTAACCTTTTTTGTCTCATTTATACCTTTTACTAAATATAGTGATAATAAGGCTCGTTCCTAAGGTTGTGAGAATTAAATCAGTTAATCCATATAAAAATCTAAGAATAGTTCGCAGCACATTGTATAGGTTTATTATTATTATCATTCAAATAAAAATGCAAACTGCGGCTATGAGTATGGAATGTAAGAATAAATGACAATTAGAATTATAGATAGGATTTAAAGCAATGGAATCAGGTAAAACCATGCAAAATGTGAGTGCCCATAGGGAAAAAGAAAAGAGCCAAAGAAAGATAGAGTCCTGGTATATTACCTCAAATTTTGGAAGATGAAAAAGAGTTAGCAAGTGAGATTCAGAAAGAGTTGCCAGTGCACTCAGAGGAAACCAGGGGTCTGTGGTATTCTGTAAGCCAAGAAAAGGTGTTGCTAAAAGGAAGACATAATCATTTGTATTGGATGGAGATGAATAAATCAACATTTGATTGAACAAGATGAATGTTGTTGACAACCTTGTCATTCAACCTTCAGTGGAGTCATTGAAATAAAAAACAAAACAAAAAAAACAAATGAAATGACTAAATGAGGGATGAATACAAAGAAAATAAAGTCAATCAGAATAAACTTTTTCTGAAAACTGCTTTTTGTGGAGCAGATAAGTTGGGTAGGTAACTGGAGGAGGATAATGATTGAGGGTGACTTTTTATCTAGAGGGGAGACTTTTCACCATGTAGGCAGGTTAATGGGAATGATGTGACTGTAGTAGACATTAAGAGAATTTAACAAACATTCTTTGTCCTGCAGCAAATTTGAAGTGGAATGAATGCACATTTGGATAAAGGGAACATTATTCTACTTACCTCCAAATAGAGAAGCTGCAATTACCCATGAAGAATCAAACTAAGATTTGATTATACTACTTTCCATAGTTTATTTGTGTGAACGAGAAAGAGGATTTTTGTTTTTAACATGAAGAATGTGGGAGTGATACCCTATGGAGCTATTTTGTGGTGTTACTGAGGGTGTGTGTGTGTGCATGTGCATGTGTGTGTGTGTGCACTCATACATGAATGTGTTTTCATTCACGGCTAAATGTAAGAATTATTTTTACCCAGGATAAAATAATGTTACAAAGTGCATGATATATGTATGGTTTATATTACTAATATTGTTAATCAACCACAGTTACATTTTTAATGTATGCTAATAACCAAGAAATTGGCTCATTTATCTCAGGTTTTCTACTCAGGCCCCCTTGTTGTAGCCAGATCTAATTTTCCACTGCACTTTATGCATCACACTTTCTCCTGACTAAATTTTATATTCTTTGTACGGTAGATTTGGCCAATAACTTTCCAGGACTTCTGTAAATCAAGACTGTATGATTGTGCAACTCCCCGATACCCTTTTCCTGTTTTGCATCAAAATTTTTTTTTAAAGATTATTATCTTTTATTATTTATTTATTTATTTTTGACAGGCAGAGAGAGAGAGAGAGAGAGAGAGAGAGAGAGATACAGAGACAGACAGAGAGAGAACTGAACTCGGGGAGCTCCCAGTTCAGCACATGGTTCCGCACGGACCGGGACCGGGTTTCGATCCCTGGTCCCCGGCGCTGCAAAGTGAGCGCTTAACCCACTGAGCCATCCCAGCTTCCCCAGTATCAAACATTTTTCAGTAATTTTTTTCATGATTTCTTTGAAAACTAATCTTTTGCAAAATCGTTTCCCAGACTAGCATTAGTCTGTTTAGACCACTTGTCATCGCTCCACCTTTTCTAATCATTTACATTTGAAGTGATAGATTTGATTAATTATATACCTCTGTGGGCTTTTCCTAAGAGTTTTATGTTGCTTTCTTATCAATAAAAGAATGAATGATACTAATACTGACAAAAGTGAAAAATTTCATGTGAAGGTGGCATAATTAATTAGCTTATAGCCACCGAATAACTGGAGGGCTGCCATGGTTTAAAATTTCCCCAGAAAACTGTTTTATAAAGTGAGCTTTTTATCATAGGAGGGTTAAGAGATGGTTGTTCCCATCCTTGTATTGAAACAGAACAAAACTCTCAAGAATAATTATTACTTTCAACGAGCAGTACCCTCCCCATCATCATGACCACATTTACTCATTTGTTTGACATTTATTGACCACATAGAATATTAAAGTGATAGGGATGCACAATACAAAATGGTAAATTAAAAACACTCAATTATGGCTATCAGAGAGTTAATTGTCTAGTGGGGAAAAAAGCACATCATGTATTGTTGTAGTCCAGATTGACATATCGTATAACAATAGTGTAAAGTGTTCAGTGAGAAGAGAAACATGGGGATTTACATTGTAAGAGTCATAGGGAGGGATTTGGGCAGGAATCTTCTTTCAGAAAATGATGCTTATCTTAATTTTGAAAAATTAGACATCAGTGAGATGACAAAATAAATCCAAGATACAGACATAACTCTATAAGAAATTCTATATTCCATATATGTTAAGACCCCCCCCCCCACACACACAGACAGAATGAGGGTGAGAATGAGAATGAAAGAAAGACAATGAGAAGATCCCTCTTTAGCCCTCTCTTATGTTCATTGATTGGTTTAGCACACACAGACAAAAGAAATAGGCCATTTTGCTCCTACAAAACCTTTTAACCTTCTTTGCCCACCTCCAAGATAAATATGGATTGCTGTGTCAGAATATGTGTTATATGAGCAATTTTAAGTGATGTATAATAGACAAGTGAAAGATTGGGGTCAAAGCATGTTGGTCATTGAACAGAGTTTGTTTAAAATATATCCTAATTGAAGTTTGCTCTGCAGATTGCTTCCAAGTGAAATCCATGCCAAAAAGTTATAATAGATGCCAGAAATTATTTTTTTAGAAAACCTAAGAATTATTATCATCATAAAAGTCTCTCAATAATGATGTGAGGAATATTCAGGCTCTCTGTATTATCTTTACTTTTCAGATAATATAATAGAGAAATTCAAAATTTAAGATTTTATCAATTACAAAGCTTATACAAAATCAACAACGGCATTCTGTGTTATCTAGCCCACTGGTGTTCTGCTCTAAAATTTGTGAATTATTATTTTTTGTTTAATTCCCATCCCTCATAAAATTTTCTTAATTGAACTATCTGATTATGCTATTTCCACCCCTGACAGATAATCAGGGGATTACTTGGACTTTCTTAACCATGAAAGCAAACCAACTAGCAGTTCCCAAAAGGCTTCCCAGTCCTATTGAAGAAAAAGAGCAGATTTAGATTTTTTCCTTTTAGAGTCATTTCTCTCCCTGAACTCATATTTATCTGTAAATGAATACAATTTGAACATGTTGGCTATGGTAAATATGTAATATTTTGTAGTTGATATTACAAGGCAGGTATACTTCATGATTTAGGTTTTATAGGCTGCCCTCTGAGTCTTCCTACTTATTGGATAGAAAACTCAAACATTTATGAATATGCATTATCTATATATCTATACTTGTATATATATCTATATTATCTATATCTATCTATATCTATCATTTATATCTACTTCTATATCCGTCTAGCTCTATCTCTATCATCTATACCTAGATCATCTCTATCTATATTATATCGATCTATCTTGTCATCTATAACATCTATATCTCCGTCTTCATCTCCATCTATATCATCTATTTCTATGCCTATATTTATCTATATCTCTATATCTCTATCACCTATCATCTATCATCTATAATATTTATATCTATATAGATATCATCCTCTATATCATCACCTATATCTATTTGATATAGCACCTGAACACAGATACCCACAAACACATATGCACACACATTTTTTTTACTTCTTTCAGTTTTGAGAAAGAGCAGCAGAGATTTGTTATTTTCACATTTGTTGAATAAGAACATCATATTTATTTGTAGTGTTTATTATCTTTAGTGAACTGATTTTAAGATATGCAATACGTCTTCCTTATGTTGCTGCCCAGCACTGGAGTAAATTAGATTCTAAAATCAGGAAACATACATCTGTCATTGGCTTTGAGAAGGATTTAAAGAATCTTTTTCTAGCAAATCATAATTGCTGATGACTGCTTATTTCATGCAAATTTGGACACATGTGGGACTATTAATGTGGCAATGCTCTCAATGAAATTATACAGCTGCTACTGAAAGGGCAAAATTGTGAACAATATGATGCATCTTAATGTCTTTGTGGCCAAGCCAGTGAATGGAGTGATCCCATAGCACTGATTCAGTTCGACATGAAAGAGGTTGATAAAAACAAAAGCACACTGCTTTATTACATTTTATTTGGATTTAATTATGAATATTTTTAATTAGATAACTCTAATTTTAAATGCATTTCACAAAGCAATTAGAATGCTTATCTCTGAGGTTCTGATTTACTTAACAAATCTTTCTATATTTCTGTAGTTTTATGGTATTAAGATGAAATCAATACTGATTTCTTTGTTCTATTGCACTTTCTGAAACATTTATCTATAATTATGTAGTTGAATCTAAACTTGCCTATGACAGTCTCTACTACATTGTTGATGACTTAGCATTAAAATAAAAACAATTCTGTATGTGTGCTTTAAACCTATATTAAATTCTATGTTGCTATGGATAGTAAGATAAAGACCATATAACAACTGTTAGGAGTTGAACTTCTTTTTCAGTAATTGAACAAACTTAAGAAGTGTGTGGCTGGTTTTGCACTTGCAATTTTTGGGATTTAGGTTTCTTCTCCCTTGTTCTACCAACCTTAATATGCAACTTCCATTTTATAGTTTAAATGGTTCCTTTAACAATATCAGC
Organism: Craseonycteris thonglongyai; assembly: GCA_004027555.1. NCBI lineage: Eukaryota > Metazoa > Chordata > Mammalia > Chiroptera > Craseonycteridae > Craseonycteris > Craseonycteris thonglongyai. The sequence continues at coordinate 17,639 of PVKE010021648.1, forward strand.
AGGATGGAGAGAGAGACAGTGGAGGGCATAAAATTTCATTTTAACAGTAGGACCAGGAAATTGCTCATATCACTTCCTCTCTCCTCCCATTGATAAGAACTTAATTATGTGGTCAGTTTAGCTTCAAGAAAGACTGGGAAATATAGTCTTTAGCATAAGCCCTTCTAAAATTAAAATTTCTATGACTAAAGGGGAAGAGGACAATGGATATTGGTACCCAACCAGCAGCTCCTGCCATATACTCTAAAATTACTTTGTAGAGCTTTGAAAATTACTAAGTGGAAGAGATCCAGAGACCTACTTAGTCCATCTATGAATATTTTATCATTGGGAAGTTAGACTGTCTTACGCAAATTCTTCTCTTGTTTGCTTCTCTCTCTTTCCCTCTCTCTTCTTCCAAATTATCTCCTATCTGTCACTTTTAATCAGCTTCATGTCTCTGTGTCAGATATTATCTTATGCTCTAAAGTTTAAAAGTCATTTTCTCTCTCACATAATCTTAGGGGGGAAAGCAATAGATTAGCGCAATATGGTAACTGTTATTTTAACAGAAAGCTGGAAGGACAGAGAACTAAATCTTTTTAAGTGGATCAGGAAAACATCACCAATAGGTGACATCAGAATTTGATCCTCAAAACAATATGAGTTGCTCCCTGGTGCTTAGCCCTGTTCCTTGTCTTTGCTGGGTGGAGCTCTGTCTAGAGTTGTTGGGGGAGGTGAGAATGGTCATGGGATATATGGTGGTGGAGGGGGAGCTGATTCTGGGTGGTGGGCACATAATGTGATGCATGGATGATGTGATGTGGACTTGTACATTTGGAAACTATCTAATTGTTACCAACCAATGTCACCCCATTAAATTTAACAATAAAAAACAAAACAAAACAAAACAAAACAAACTGTATTGATAGCTAGGGTGCTGAAGTATAGCATTAAGGACACTAGTACTGCTCTCAATTATGCCCAGTTCACCTCCTTCCAGGCATGAATTAGGATTGCCCTTATCAGCTCAACCTATGAGGTGGCCGTGTGACTTGTTTTGTTCAAAGGTAGGTGAGTAGAACTGAGAAGTATTACCTCTGAGGAGATTCATTGATAAGCAAGTACACGACTCTCCATCTTTTTCATGTCCTGCTGCAGTGGTAGTGAGATCAGTTTGATATGGAGGTCTGAGCTGAGCTTTCACATCTGGGGTGGCCATCCTAGATAACTGCCCAGACACAAAGCATACTTTATAGAGAAATGCATATTTACTGCTTTTAGATGCAGAGATTTGTGGGCAGTTTGTTAACATAGTCTAACCTACTCTAACTAATAGTATAATGACCAATTTATTCTGCCATCTGCTCTTTTCAAGTGCTCTGTCTTTTATGCTCATACTCTTTTGTCCTACAAAGAGGAGCTAGTGGTGAGTTATGATTAAGGTGGAACATTAAAAAGTTCTGAATTTTCCTCAATCAAATAAATTCTTATATATCTTTAGATTGTGATTTTTTTTAATTTTTTATTATTAACAAAACATGGTGATTTATGTTTCTTTGTCCAACTCATTGGGGTTCATTTTAGATTGATAGATTTGGATTTATTCTCTTTAGAATAAACTGGTAAAAAAAATGATCTGTCTAATCAGAAAGCAAAATACCTGATATTCACTCAAATAAGCTTTTAAATGTGGAATAGCAAAATGGATAAAATTTGTTTTTATGCTAAAAGATACATTACAGTATGCTATTTAATGTTATCAATTCATAACTAAATCCATTAGAGAATTTAATATTTTTTGCATTATTTATACTGTAAGGCATAGTTGTCTTTTTTATCTGCATAGAGCCTAAGTTATCAGGCCATATAATTATTAAAACATGTACAACATTAAAATTTTTGACCTAGAAGAAACAAATATCAGTCTGGAGAACAAGAGAATGATGTGCCCTTGGTAACTGAGCCTGAGGAATTAACCCACATTTACTCTCTCTGTTAGTAAACCTTGAGGAATGTGCTGGAGCTATCACCAGTTAGTTCATTGTCCCTGGAACAAAAAGCATTGAGTCTCAATATCCATCAGAAGGATGCAGGAGAGTATAGGGAAAAAAATAGCAGACAGAATGGTAAGGAAGCCTGAAGGGGTAAAACCAGATACATCATGGGCTTCTCTGTTGGGGCTTAAAAGCCAAGGATGCTTGTCTTTCTAAGAGAGAGAATACAATTCTATCTTTATTGTCAATTTTCAGAGAGTTAAGTGTTTATCTACTTACACTGGAAGTACATTTGCTTGTATCTGTTGGTAATTCAATCACCATCACCCTTCTGAAAACTACCCAGATGGAAGTCTTATAATACAACAATTGGAAGACTGTTATATAATTGTATAGATGGAAACATCCTTGATTTAATATCAGGTTTATTTACATAATGCTCCAAATTTGAACATATAAATGGTTTAGTCAATTTGATAGAGAAATATTTCATTTAGAAAAATGAGATACATGTCCATTGTTATATTTAGTTTAAAATGTTCAAGGTTAATATAATTAAATGGTAGAATAAGATGAACTATAAAAGTTCACCAATGGAATAATATATGCAAAATTTAGCATAGGCACTAGGGAAGAGGATGTGATTAGAGAGGAAGGGTTTCAAGAATTATAAAGGTTTATTTCTCAAGCTAAATTGAGGATTAGTAATGAATTTAATAATATTCTGTATGCCATTTTGAATGTCTGGAATGTTTCTTAATAATTGAAAAAGAAATCTCAATCTTATATTCTTCTTTTCCATGTTTCCCTATTTTATTTGCCTGAATGTTTTAAAGGTTAAAAATAAAGCATGAAGAAAATAAATCACTTTTAAAAATTGTTTTAATCATTTATTTTTCTTTCTTTGATTGAATTTGATTCTTCATGTTTTTGATACATTCTGATATAAATGTTATTATTATTATTTTGTTGTTGCTCTTGTTAAACAACCAAGAAAATTACTTTGAAATTAAAAGACTGGTTGTGGAATTACACTGATAATGTAGACAAAAGTGTATATTTTTACTTTATATATGTAGGAACTTATAGAAGAAAGTAGTGATTTGAAATTTAACAGCTGAATTTTCTAAATAACTGCAATAACTTCATTTTACTTTGCCATTATAGATCAAAATGGCGATTTCACTATTTCAGAAAGAGCATGTAGTTTAAATTTTTATTTCATTGTTTTCGTCTATTCATTTGCACTCATGAGCTCAGGAGCCCTATAATAGGTTATGCTTTCTGATGGCAGAGAGATTACTTCAGTTAAATTTCTCCTGTGGGCTAAAAAAATGGGGCATGTTTTGAATATTTCTGATATTTTAAGTGTGTTTTCTTATATTAAATTGTGGTTTACAATGTCTTGTTATTAATATGGGAAAAAAATAAGGCCTGTTATTTCCATCTGTCTCTGTTTGTTTCTTTGGTGTAGCCTGACTTGGTCTGTTTATATATTTTTGTACTCTCACAGTATGTAACTCTCTAAGTTCAAGGTTTTTTTGGAGGAAAGAAGGGTCACAAGACATGTCAGATTTTAGGCAATTTCTCTAAGCTTATCTTAGTCTAAAACATGCATATTTGCACGGTGACATTTGCAAAACCAAACAAAGAAGGTGGCAGGAAGGTCATTTCCTAAGCCTAGCTAATGAACTGATTATCCTCCAGAACCTGGTAGTCTGAATAACAATGAAGAGTGGAAAGTTCACTTCAAGTCCTAAGGGGCAAAATAAATCTGAGATAAATTTTCAATAAACCTATTGCATACACTTATTACAATTGTATTTTAATTGTTTGTTTCTGAATCACCTAATCCCAAGTGATCAACTTATTTTACACAAAGAGGTACTGTCAAACCTTCAAGAAACTTTAATTTTAAAGTATTTCTTTGTCTCTGAGCTATTGTTCTTTCAAGAGTATCTTTTTATGAAGGAAAGGAGGGCATGACGAAGATTTTTCTAGAACATTTCTAGTAAAGAAAATTTACAGACGTTTTTTCTTAATCTTTATTTTTTTCTCTATGGCACATTGGTGCATAAACAAATATAGAATATTTTTATTATTGTTTCCTCCCCATATGTATAATTTCTACACAAAAATATGGCATAATATTTCTAGATAGGTATCATAGTTTGTTGCCATGGAAATGATTCTGACAATGTTTCAATAGCTAAATCTTTTCTATCAGAGCAAATTCAATAAAAGAGAAATGACTTACACTTTGGCCTTTCAGATTCGATCAACACAACTCAGGTTTTAAAGTCATCTAAGCTTCTATGTTTTAGGGTAATGTCTGAACCGGAGATAATATTACCGGTACGTGACAAAGAGGACACCATTTTACATGCTTGTCAACTTGACACTGATGTAACTGATTGACTAATGTTAACATTAACTGATAATTTTCAGTTTATGTTCCTGACAACTTTTTGACATTAATTAGCTGTATCAACAATTGTGTTACTTATTTCATTTAAACATTGGTCAGTCTTGCCTAGTTATGAAGTTATTGACGAGTATTTCATGTCATTGATGTCTGTGTTCTCAAATCTTATTCTGCGAATAAATAAATAAATAAATAAATAAAAGATGGATGCATTTACAGCCCCTGAATATTACATTTGTTTAGTATAAAGGAAAGAGGATGTCGCGTGTCACAATTCTCCCTTTCAAGTTTTGAACTAATAATTTAAACTGTTTATTAGTTACTTCCATTATATTCTTTCACAGGTATCCTAGACTCATGTGCTGAAACCACATCCATTATCTTCTTCCTCAAAGTTTCATCTTTTTTCTCTCATGTTAATGGACTCAATATCCAACTAGCAAATTGGATAGAAAATTCTTTTTTTCCTTATCTATTCTTTCCTCCAGGTACCAATAAGCTATCAATTATTATCTTTTTAACCCAAGAAATATTAATATTTTCTAAATCCATATTCTGTTCCCTATTGTAAAAACCACCAAATTAGTTTTTTCCTCATTTTTCAAGAGCATTCTAATGTCTGTTCTTTTTTCCTCTCTCTCTCTCTCTCTTTTTTTTTTATTATCAATCATTAACCATGCATTTAAATTATGTTACTTTAGACTGACAATTCCCATGCAATCCTTGATTAATTGAAAAGATGGTCTAGCAAGCTCAAACTACCTCACCTTACATTTTCAGACTCATTTGCTATGACTTGTTCCACTTAATCTATGCTAGTCACACTAGACAATGAAACTTTGACAAAGAACAATTTTGTCCCAAAATAGTTCCCTAACTTCACTTCATGAATAGAACTAATTTGTTGTTGTTGTTGTTTGTTTGTTTCCTTAATGCTACCAGTGTCTTTTGGACAGTATTTAGTGGTCTTACCGAAAAAAGGATTTGAAGCTCTAAATTTCCCTTTAAACATAACTTTAGCTGTAATACCACAAGTGGTGATGTTACATTTTTATTGTTTTTTAATAAGACAAGTTCAATTTTCTATAGTGCAACTATTATTCATAAAATATAATGTTTGCCATATTATGGAACTTAAATTATGTGTATGTTAGACCCTTTCCCCATTTTCTTTTGCATTTTAAACATATATATATATATATATGTATATATATATATATACATATATATATATAGCTGTTTTTATATTTTCTCCCAGCTTTTGTTTGTTCTACTGATCTGTCTTCCTGTGCTCTCTCTCTAACTATGATTCTGTTAAGCCCATATATTGTACTTTTATTGTGCTCTTAATTCAGTTTTTGTAACTTTCATTTTTTAAATTAAAATTTTATTTTTTTAAATAGACTTTAGTTCTTTGGTGAAATTATTAACCTTGTTTATGTTATTGGACATTTTAATCATAATATTTAAAAATTTATTGTTGATAACTTCAAAATTTGAATCACATATGGGTCTGTTTCAGTGTCTATTTTTGGCCTGGCCTCTTTTGTACTTACATGTGTGATTGGTAAATTTTTATCACATCTCTTGGAAACATTCTAAATAGTTTTATCTTTGTTAGGAGAGAAAGCCAACGTTGGACAGCTATTGAAAAGACAACTCACTTTAATCCAAATAGGGAATGAGCTATCTTCGTCCTGGTTTCAGATTTTGTAAGGTGTGTCAGCTTCTTTTACCTTCGCTTCAAGAATATTATTGCTCTCCTTGGGTCTCACTGGAATACCTGTGTGTTTGTAAGTACCTCTCTCACTTAGAAGTTCCTGACCTTAAACTTTCTTTTCCTAAAACCATAAGCCTATGAAAAGTTCTGCTGTGTTTTTTAGCCACTTTCTAATCTGCAATTTAGGAATAAACAAATGTTTCATTGAGAAAACTAGCATAGAGAGTCAGGCTCAATTCTCTGTAACTCCCCTCCCCCTAGGCCCCCTTCTCACCAAGGTCTTTAGGTCCCCAAGTTCTAGATGTCTTGGCAGCCCCAAATCTAACTTTTATCTCTCCCACTCTGCGGTTTATGAAATGTGTGCCAATTTCTCTGTCTTATACTCTAGGCCTATTGCGTCTCAGTAAATACCCCACAAAAATTGGGGGAGATTGGATATTCTAAATACTTGACTCCCTAAATAGGTTCCTCTTCTCAGTGAGATTGTCCTGAGGACCTCAGAAGCTCTCTGACTTTTTGAGTTATTCTAAAGAAAAGCATCCATTTATTATAAATTACAATGTCATAATCAGAAGATGAAGCCTAGATGTTGAACTTCACTGAGTGCTTTTCCTGTATCTACTGAGATTACTATATAGCTTTATATATTTAATTTTTTTAATTTAGTTAATTGCATTAATAGATTATGATGTTCACAGTTTTGTATTCCTCAATGAAGCTACACACACACACACAGGTTTTTTGTTTTTTTTCTATATTGCCAGATTAATTTATAATATTTTATTTTTCTTTTTTCCTCTGGAAAAGTTTATATAAAACTAGGTTGTCTTTTCCTTTATTATTTGTTAAAGCTAATTCTAGGGGGTAGGTTTTAAACTGGGGATACAATTTCTTTTAATGATATCAGTTTATTTAGCGTTGCTAATTCCTTTTGAGCAGTATACTTTTCTGAGAAATTATGCATTTTGTTCATTTTCAAATTTTATTCAATAATATCCTTGGGTTTTGTTTACTTATGGTTTATTGTCCCTATATTGAAAAATACTTTGTAGAATTGAGGTGGGCTTTTTCTTTTTCTTTTTTTCCAAATAATTGATTTATACTACTTCAGATGGTCTTGGCCTCAAGTGTCTTTGCGGCCTTGGGCCACATTTTCCAGCTGCTTCAGTGAATAGCTCTGAAGAGCATTGAAAATCACTTTGATGCAGGTTCAGCCTTACAGGGCTTGATGTCTACACCTCTTGTCTCTTGCTCTAGGTCATTTTATTCTAAATTGCGTATTCAATAGGATCACATTTGGGAACTATGAATACATAGAAGAAAAGGGAACATAAAGGGGCTAATCTTAACCCCAAGAACTATGGGAGCCAGTAGATATCTCTCCTTATCTTCCTTCTCAGGAAGTACTATCTTGAGCTGCAGTTTATAATGATCTATGGCAGGTGTCGCCAACAAGTCGATCACAGTCGACTGGTCAATTGCGAGGCCAATTTTGGTCGATCGTCGATCGCTCGCAATGTCTGGGGTGGAATTCCGTGTACCATGGACTTTGAAGCGATTGTAGAAGACAAAACTTTCTAGCAATAGATTAATGTATTCTGGGAATTTGCCAAGATCATAAATTCCTAGAATTCTGACAGCCTGGCACTGTGATCTCCGCCCACCCAGACAATACATTTTGACTTATGTGTTACACTTGTCACCGGACGCAACGCGTGAACGCAACAGTTACGACTCGACTCATCGAAGAACACAGTCAGTTAGCTTGAATATTTGGTAGTGTCATACGGTAGCTTCTTTTCTTTTGTATTAACAGGATTATTATCAATCAATATTATTTATCCTCGGTGACCACGTTGAGTTTCAATTTTTCTTCTGTTTAAAATGTAAGTACCTTTTCTTTGTTTGAAATTAAATTGCTTTTCTTACCTATCTATTTACTTGATAAGTGAGCATTCTCGGCAACAGATCTCTAAACTGCAGTCATTACACTGAGAGAAAAATAAGGGACAGTATTACAAATATATTAGGAATAACAATAATTCTATTTAAAGTAAGAAGTCAGTATTGTAAACCGTAATAAATATATTGTAACTTTAACATACTTCTTGTAAATTTGAATATATCTATATTAGATTTTAATATACTTGTATTATTGTACCCGATTGTAATATGCAGTATTGTTATTATTTCTCTCAATGTAACGGAGACAATTGCCGCAGTTCATGAGTTTTTGAATTTTCTGGGAAAATATTTAATTCAATATTTATTCTTTAAATTGTATATTTCTTTGCATTCTAGTATACCCATGAACATGAGTAGTAAACCGAGAAGATCGAAAACTTATTACTTCAATGAAAAATGGGAACTCGATTACTTTTTTACAACGGTGAATGATAAATGTTGTTGTTTAATATGCCTTACCTCGGTAGCCATTGCTAAAAAGGGTAATCTGGAGAGACATTTTTTAGCTTTACATAACAAGTAGCAAACAGATTATCCACCAAATTCTGAACTGAGAAAACATAAAGTTAGGGATCTTAAA
>PVKE010021649.1:0-26304 GCA_004027555.1 Craseonycteris thonglongyai
GTAAGGTAATAATTTTAAACTCATTTTATAGATGAAGAAACTGAGTTTTGGGGAAGTCAGGATGGCTCAGTGGGTTAAGCGCTCACTTTGCAGTGCCGGGGACCGAGGATTGAATCCTGGCCCCGGCCCATGCGGACCCATATGCTGAACTGGGGAGTTCCCCCAGTTCAGTTTTCTCTCTCTCTCTCTCTCTCTCTCTGTATCTCTCTCTCTCTCTCTCTCTCTCTCTCTCTCTCTGTCAAAAACAATAAAAGAAAAAAATTGAGTTTTAAAGAGACTAACCTAACCTACCAAAAACCACATAGCGTAATTTCTAAAGTAATGTTTTTCTGATGTGTATTAAAGACAACTTGTATCAGAATCAAATAGGGGTGCTCATTAAAAACAGGGGACTCTGTGTCTCCTCAGCCTTTCAACTGATTACCATAGCTATTTGTATTTGAATACCTAGTGTTTTAATCAACACCTCAGTTTAGATTAGAAGTATCCAAACTTTTGGCTTCCCTGGGCCACATTAGATGAAGAAAAATTGTCTTAGGCCACACATAAAATCTACTAACACTAATGATAGCTGATGAGCTAAAAAAAAAAAATCTCAAAAAACAAAAAAAAAAGATCTTGAAATGTCTTAAGAAAGTTTACTAACTTGTGTTGGGCCACATTCGAAGCTATCCTGAGTGAGCATTGGTGGTATAGTGGTGAGCATAGCTGCCTTCCAAAGTTGTCCTGGGCCACAGATGTTTCGTGGGCTGTAGGTTGTACAAACCTGGTTTAGATGTTTGAGACTCATGTTCATAAAATTTATTACCACTAATTTAAGAAGAAAGAGTTCCTTCAGGGAAGCAGTGGGAAGGAAATTTTTATCCTGTTAAACGCTGCCTCTCCATATACTATAAATACTTAATGAGTTACTCAGCAAAAAACAAGCATAGAACTGTCAGGAAAAGAACTGGATAAAGTATTTTTACTTACTGTTCTGACTACTAGCCTATGGGCCTTGTGAGGAAACATTGACTCATTTTCAAAACTCATCAGCCTTCTTGCCAACTTTATTTTCCTTTTTTACACAGAAAATTACTGTGGTTAAATCTGACAAAAGGTAGACTTGAAATCAAAATTCTATTTGTATAGTGTTTTACTGACTATGCTGTCTTCTCTAAAAATTCTCTCATATAATGGGAAGCAAATATTATTCTGTTCTTTTTGTGTGTGTGTGACCCAGAAACTGCTTGGTGCTGAGCATAAAACAGCAAATAGAAGTATCACAGTCTGTCTTTGTGGAGTTTCTTTTTCTAAAGATTTTATTTTATTGTTTTTGACAGACAGAGAGAAGGAGGAGGGCCCAGAGCAGTCTTCATAGTTGTACATCATCAGTTTTCGACATGGTTTCATTCCACACAGGTGGGAGTGGGCCACATAGGGTGGGAACTGGGCTGGGGGCCTCTTGCATGGGAAGCTCACCCCAGTTCAGCATGTGGGTCCACACAGGCCAGGGCTGAGATTCGATCCTTGGTCCCCAGGGCTGCAAAGCGAGCACTTAACCCGCTGAGCCATCCCGGTTTCCCCTTGTGGAGGTTCTGATAGTTAATACTCTGAAGTTTCATTTTGGGTCATAGAACGGTGAGGTATATAACATGAGTGTTACCCTATTTTAAATATGAGAAAATGGAAGTTAACATGGGTACTTGACTGGTCCATGGTTATACTTTAATTAAGTAATCATACCATCAAAATTATTCTACTGATTCCAAGTTTAGTATTCTTTTCAGTATTTTATGTTGTTTTTCAAATGTAGATATTTTTGTAGTTTTCAAACTTAAATATTTTGCACAACCTAAGTCAATTAAGCCCTAACATTTCTGTTCAAACTTAAAATGCATATGTTTATGTTTGAAGATGCAGTGAGTCAGATTATGTTGAGATAATTAAGAATGGAAGACAAAGAGAAAGAAAATTAATGGAAACAGAACAATTGAGAAATAAATGATTAACCCACAGACTGGTTTCTGGATGAATAAAGAAGGGACTATATATATAATAAACTAATATGCTATATATATTTATAAATCCATACATTTATAAATGACATATTTATAAATATATAAATACAAAGAAGGGACTAGGTGATATTGGTAGAAAAGATAATATAAAGATGACTCCAAGGTGAATAAAGAAAAAAATAAGCACTTTATGGCTAGTGATTAGTCATCCAGATCTTTTATTGTACAATCAAGCACTTGTCTATAACATCCTGCCCATTTCTTTGCATTAAAGTAGTGTGTCTAACTTTACCATGCCAGCCTTTCTCTCACACATTAAATAATGTTTGTTCTGACAGAAGGTAGGGTAAATTTTCCCATTATGAAAAGAAGCACAATTCATATTTTCTCTTGCATTTTCAGAAAGCTCAAACCTGTGAATGAAAAAGGTAGAATGAGTTCCTTTGAAAGCTAAATAAACAATCAACAATCAAACTCCATGTGTAGTATTTTCTTGCATAAAATAAAGACAAAAATTATGGGGGGGGGGAATGAAAAACAACATTCAGATCATTGAGAAACTGCCATTTTCCTTGGGTGTGTAAAGTGTGTACATTTCAATAGCTCAATAGTAATTCAAAAGCATATAATATTAGGTAGCAGGTGAATAGTAGTTACAATGGTAGTCCAGGGGAAGAGAGGGGTGGAGATCTGAATGATGGAAAAGACTTTATCTTTATCTTTTCATAGAAGAAGATATGTTAGTTCTGTCTTGAAGTAAGGGTAAGATTTAGATAAGCAGAGAGGAGATAGAAGAGCCCTGTAGGGCAAGTAACTTCACAGGATGGATATGACCTTGAAATAAAGGTTTATGTTATAGGGTAGCTGAGAAGACAGCAGACTGTCTAGTAGCTGCCTGTTAACTTGTTTATATTCTCTGCTACATTGTTATGACCAAAGGAAAAAAAGTATATTTATTAATGTGTTTGCCAGATATCTATAGTATACCTGCTATGTGCCAAAATTATTGTATATGATGATAGAGTGACAAAGACAAGGTCCCTTCTGAGAATCTTACAACATAGTTGGGGCATTTGATCTGTTGAAAGAACAGAGGGAACATCAGTTTGCCTGCAAAATTGTGAATGAGGCAGCAAGTGATAGGAAGTAAAGCTCAAGTTCTAGGAAGAGGCTTACTTGCAGTTGTAGTGTCCTTGTCTCCCACTCCTAATAAACACTTAATAAATATCTGTTGAATCAGTTAATTAAAAATTTAACTAGTGATCAAATTGTACAAGTTTGGGTTGACCAGTGTAACTTTTTAAAAAATTTTATTAAATTGATTGGGGTAAAATTTTAGCATCATTCTATGTTTTAACCAGAAACACATTGCAGTTTTGATATACAAAATGAGATACAAAACTGGAGATATGAAAGCTACAATAAATCACTTTTAATGTTATCAGCTTCTTTGCCTCAGTTGTCTGTAGAAGGATGGAGCCTATGACGTAAACATTAAAACCACCTTGTGAATGATGTTGTGCCAGATTCTCAAAGACCCCAAGGGTGGATAAGTAGGTAAAGTGCTACTGAAAAGTAAAAAAAATCCACAAAGTAATAACTTTCAACTATAAAATAGTAAGGATAACAATTTTGTTCTAAAAATATATAAAAAGAATCAGATTAAGCTAAAAAAAAAGACACATAATGTTTCAACAGTAATGCTAAGAGTAGGAATAAATGAGAAAATAATATTGGGAATAGAGATGGGTTGTGACTTAGATAAAGAACTGAGGAATGGAAAAGTAGGACTAGTGGAATTGTCTTAGCAGTGTCCTTTTGTTTAGGATTAGGATGTAAGTGACCAAGCATACTTATGTAAACCACAGTAGGGTATAGAGATACCTCACAACATTTAATTAACTTACATTCAAGAGGGTAGAGTATCACAAGAACTAAAATTGCTGTTTGTGCCTTGTATTCTGAGTGCCCAGTGACTTACACATCTTTGGAGGGAAGTGAGTTGTCTTCCCACATCCAGACCTCATTAGAGTTCTGGCGGGACAATCCAACCCAACGAATATATCCAGTCCTGGCTTTGATGTATTCCTATTGCAAACACAAATAAATATAATGGCCAGAATGTTTCCACAGTATTTTAAAGGCATAAAGACAAAACTTCAATATAAGATCATGAACCAAAAAGAAAAATTTGGATTATACAAGTATGTTTATATTAATATTAATCAATTATATTTGATATTTAGAATGTAGCAACTTAACTTGTTTTTTTTTATTAAAAAGTAATCATGGGACACAGGAAATAAAGTATGCATGCTATAGCTGATATTCTAATCTTTCTATGTGTTTATGTTTCATCAATTGAAGATTATGGCTCTTAAATGAGATAAACTATAGCTCTTAAATGAATTAAAAGATAAATACATTGTTGAAGAAGGTTTATATTCCCTAGATTGAACCTCTATATGAGATAAATATGACTCTTAAATGAGATAAATAGTGAACAACTAGAGAAGGAAAATGAAAAATACATTGTTCATGAAACTGTATATTCCCCAGATTTAACTTCTCCTTGCTTTGATTTTATTGTTTAGCTTGGTTAAAATTTTACATTAGAAGTATTAATTTATTTTGGTTGGGTAAAAGAAAATTATAACATTTCTTTCTCAAAGAGATTACAAATTACTTATATCTACTTTTCCTGATTTACCCTTTTCTATTTAGGAATTATCAATATCTACTACACTATGTGCTATATTTGGTTCATTATTTATTGTTCCAACTACAGTATAAACTCTATGAGGTTAGAAATTTTCATCAGTTTTATTAGTTGCATAGGTTTAGGCCCTGGAAACAGTTCCAATACCTATTTGTTGGATTAATAATAAATTAATCAGTCAATCAATTAATTTAACAAAATGAAATAGAGGTCAAATGTTCATATACAGTCATAACCTCCACAAAAATGGGTAGGTGAGAATTTATTCTTGGCTAATTAGAAATGTTTTTAGCTTTTTGACACACATGTGAGACACAGAATAGCATTTGATAAAGAGAAAGTCATTTCCTTCACTTAATAAGATGTTCTCAAGGTCCAGCCATGTTGTCACAAATGGTTGTATTTCATCTTATCACTGCGATGAACATTTGTCTGTTTATTTTGTAAAATGTGAGCCCCTTGGCACCTTTTATTTAATTTCTGTTCTTTTCTTTAAAATATATCCACATTATAAACTTTGTCACAGGAAGTATATTCTACCTGAAATTCTGCCTTAATTTCAACTTTGTTTCTCAAAAATTACGTTACTTTCTCTTTTAGTATAAATCTCTAACTTGGAATCAGTTTAAAATAATATGATTCAAGAGATGTTTAAACATCTGCAATTATTCTCTCTGTATTGGAGTTAAGATTTTAGGGTATTCTCTTATTTTGTCTGATTGGAAAATTAATTTATTTATCTGAATATAATTTCTATGAGTCTGAGACCACAAAAAGAGTAAGTAGATGGTACTGCAAGTTGAAATACCAGGGCACACAGTAATCACGAATGTCACAAGGCTGATCTGCTCATTTCCAGTCCACTATTTCAGCTCTCAGGAAATCATAAAGCAATTTTGCTGATCAACTATATTAATTCTGTAGAATATGATTGGCTTGAATATTTTAGTTCTGTTTAGGCTGACAGACATCTTGTTTTAAACAGGACAGAAAACAACGTTACTGTCCCATTTAAAATGGTACATATGGTTAGCCTAGTCTCACACTGGGCTAAATTCAAGAAGTCAGTAGGCTGACCATATGTACCATTTGAAATGGGACAGTACCATTTTTGTCCCATTTAAAATGATACATCTGGTCAACCTCATTCTGTTCAATCTCTATCTGCACATAGCCCAAATCTTAATCTTCTATTCCCACTTACATTTGCTTTCATTTTAATGTGCAAAAATATAAATAATTACTATATTATAAATTATAAAATAAATACCATAAAAATTTTGGGTCTTCAAAAAAAGTATGTTTTGAGAAACCTGTTATGAGGTAGAAGGGAGACTCCTAAAATTGGTTTCTGGCTTGCTCCCAGAATTCATGGAAAGCTACATTAAATGATAAAGGGAATGTGGATGTGGACATGTTTTATTTGAATAGACAGCCTTTGTTAGAAGCTGCCAAAGAAGGAAGCGTGGAAGAGGACACATGTTTAGTAGAAAATTTTCAGCTTGAATCCTGTATGTTTGGCAAATGAGATGGTTCCCAAAACTATGTGTGGGAAAGCCTATGAAGAAAATGGAATTTGCATTATGTTTTTTTCAAGTGGCTACAATTTAGCAGGAACTGAGAAGTCATGTAATATTAGGATAACATTGTTTTTTATATTTTACAGTCATGTTGAGTGTCTTTCTTTACATGTTCTGATTATTTTATTAATTAGTAAATAGAGTTAAGGAAATTGAAATAGGGTTAAATGATATTGCAGAAATAGGACTAGAACATAAGTCTCATTAATCCTATTTAACCATTTTCTATTGTCAACTGCTGTAATTTTTACTGATTTCGATAAGGTTTTCAGATTAGCAAAATTAGAAGGGATAAGAAAAGCTTTAAAAAAAAATTTTTTTTTAAGATTTATTTTATTGCTTTTGGCAGAGAGAGAGACAGAGAGAAAGGGGAAGGCCCAAAGCAGTCTCCATAGTTGTACATTATCAGTTTTAGACATAGTTTCATTCTACACAGTTGGGTGGGGCCTACGCAGGGCAGGAACCAGGCCAGGGGCCTCCCACATGGGAAGCACACCCCAGTTCAGCATATGGATTCGAATGGGCCAGGATTGGGATTCAATCCTTGGACTTCGCACTCAACCCACTGAGCCATCCCAGCATTCCCTGAGCCATCCCAGCATCCCCAAGTACTTTTTTTTTTTTTTTAAGTCTAATGTTTCACTTGCGATTTTTCTCCTATGATTCCAAAGTATTTAACATGGAAATCTCCTTACCAGAACTTTCGGGCTGGCAATCTTTAGTAGAGTAGCGTTCATGTTGGTACAATAGTGCTTACTTTCTTCCCAGGTCAAGTTGTGCCTGAAGAATCCATAGCAACTATCTCCATAATATCTCCAATTTGTGTCACATGGGCTGCACTTAGGAACTTAAGAAGAAATCAAGCATAGGAATCCTTTTATTCTCAATCAGACTTACATTTTCCCTAAATTCAGTGTTGTTTGTAGATCTCCAGATTTTCTACAGATAGCATCACAGAAATATTCCAGGATAAGGAAGATGCAAAGGTTACCAAACCATACTTACCTGAAATGTTCTTTTGTTTTGGTTGTTTTATTAAATCTTGGCAGAACTTCTTTGCTAATTGGTGCAGAATTCCTGAGAGATTTTTATTCTCCACTTGTAGGTAGTTTTGAGGCATGACAACTAGATGTAAAAATTAGTAATTTGTAATCAATATAAAAGGGCAATCAATGCAAAGAAACTTCAGTTTTCTAGAATTATCAATCTATGAAGATTTTACTAGATACACATGAGTGAATGAGTGTTGAAAGGGGATCAGGGTCAAGGGTGAGATACAATGAACAACTTACAAATTAAGCAAAACTGACAGTTGATGGTTACATAAGATAATAAGTGAACGATTTGATGGAGATAATCATAAGTAAGAAAATGCCATAATCAAATTGCATACCCAAAGTGGTTGTTTTGAAGTTCTCACAATACAGATTTCTAAGCAGATTTCACAAAGGTGAATAAATTATGTTATTTTGTTTCCATGCATTACCAAAATACTCATTCATTAAAAAAATATATATATTTATTACCTTTTATACTGAAAGTACTGTGATAACTAGGTAAATAAAAATATGGTGAAGGAAAGATTTTAAAATAGCCTATGAAAAATGAACAAGAACACAAACAAGCAACACAGACGATAACGTGACATTGGAGGGCTTTTAGATTTATGGGAAGAAAAATATTTAAAGTGAGATGGGATATGAATTATGGCTTAGCAGAAGTAAATACGTGTATTAAACAGAATGGGAAGGCAGGCATTTTAGGAAGAGGGAACAGAATGAGAAACATCTGAGACAAAGGGACAGGGGATTTCTTTGTGAAACTGAAGAAACTCCATGTTGGCTGGATCTTAAGATATTCAGGATTGGAAGAAAAGACAGTTTCAAAAGATTATGTGGCTCTATGCTGAGGAGGAACTTAAGAACCAGTTTAAAATTCTTGAAAATAATTTTCAATTAATAAAAAACTCAAAATGGTGCTTTTAAACAGAAAGCAAAGGTCAGAGTTCTCCTTTGTTGAGAATATCTTGGCAGCTAGTCGTGTCTAGGATGATTGGAATAGTGACAAATTGACAAATATTGGCAATTAAGTTCAGTGGTATTCAACAGGACCCTTAGGTATTGCCTTCCACAGATGAAATCTTTGGTGGTGAGACAATACTTACACATAGTCCCCAGAGCCACCAGTCCAACAACCAGCCCAAGGCACAAGGCCAGCAGAATCAAAGCCATCACACACCACAAAGGAGAAGAAGCAGGGTCATCTGTGGGATACAATAAAGATGTCAGCGGGTAGGCAGTATGGCATAGTTATGGGGCAGCGTCACTCCTAGCCCTGCCCTCTCAGGATTTTTTAATTGGTATGTATATTTTCTTGGTAGATCTCACCAGTGTCCCCTTGGTGATCATCAACAGTAAGCACAACCCACTCCTATTCCACACATTCTTCTCCATACACTGAGGACCTCTTTGTGAGTCAAAATACACCTAATTGTAAAGATCTTGAATGTCTTCCTTTGCTTTTTCTGTGACCACCCCATAAATAATAATAATAACAACAACAACAGTTGCTTTAACAAGCAGGACCTGCAGAATCACATCCATTTGTTGATATCTTGAAACCTGGGGTTTTCAAACATTCTCTACCTTTACCTCCTTGGTTTGTATTTCCTCTGTGTTAAACTCAATAAGCCTAAAGTAGTGTGCCCTGCTTGTATGTCTTCTTGTTTGTAGTCTAAATAAGTCTATCTGAGCCTATGTAGATACCACTCAAATGGTATAGAAAAAGAAGTTCATTCAGAGAAAAAAAACTGTATGTGCTATCACTAGTTAAAAAAATAAAAGTAAACCAGAGTTGACCCATTTCAATAATTAATTTCCAAATTGCTAGCTCTGGATAGTCTTACCTGAGGTAAGAGCTGGTTTTCGAGTTTTAATATTTAAGGTGACATATCCATCTTCATCCTGCATGGCTTTCTTTGCACTGCAAGTGAACTCCGGGTTCAATGACTCTGCAAAATAGAGTGTCCACTTTTATGATCTCAATGTCTTTCAGTCTGTGATCCTTCTCCCTCTGGTATGAGATGGGCATTTTTTTCCTTTCTTTCCAGGAAGCCCTTACATAGTTTCTCAGAGATACATGACACTTGGACATAAAAAAAACACAAAAATAATAATAACTTGTGGTAAAGGAGTAGATATGCCATTTGTTTCCTTTTTCCTTATCTTCAACTCTGAATGAAGGGATAGTCCATCATGTGTATCCCTTCAAAGAACAAAAGCTCACATTTCAACTTAACCCCAGCAGAATCTAGATCATATTGTGTAAATGAACTGATTTCTGATGAAAATTTAGGGGCAAAATACCAGTAGATATAGTCTATTCCATTGTGATTGGAAAGCCTAATATAATTTGATTAAGTGGGCTATATTAAGACATTTTATCGTCTTCTTTTAGAAGACACCATTCTTAATTATGATCTTGCTTTCAACCAAATGCTTGTATTTTTTACCAATCAAATTGTCTAAAAATGTGAGGATTCCACATAAGCCAGACTTCATATGGCTTAGGGTTAGGCATCAAAGGAAAATAATCATAGATAGTGAAATAATACAGTTAGTAACTTCATGTATTGCCTTTTTGTAATGTTTGTCATTTAAAGTGGATTTCCAGGAATGAAAAAATGTTAATTCAATGACATCATGTAATTTCAAGTATAGTGGTGCTTAGATGAAGAGCTATTTGGGGAAGAGATTGTTTCCTAGTGCCCTTTGCATCCTAGCACACAATGTGCTCCACACATTTAACTTTATAAAATGGGGTTTCAATTGTTATATTAGCTGATATTGAAAGTATTTATAAGAACAGCCATAGAAAGCTAACTAATATTAAACTGTTCTTGTCTCTTTTCCAAAACCAGGGGTTTAGCTAAGATAACTCTTAATCACAATACAAGGCATATTATTGACATAGTTTAATTTTGTTTGCATATTTTATTGCTTCCTCTTTACTTGGTTCAGAAAACTGAAAAAAGAAAAAGAAAAAAGAAATCTTTATTCCAAACAGCCTTATGAGTTTGAATTTGGAATAAAAACCTTTATTTGTTTACATTTTTAGAGATTAAGAAGCACTGTTACATAAATTACCTCTTTATTTTAAAACAGATATTTAATTAATGTTTACTGTGTTTCAGATACCAAAGTTGTTGGTGAGTATTCAAGGAGAAAATCATGGTACTAGTCCTCATGGTGCATAGAATTCTAGATTTTTGCTATCTAACCTTTATTTGTTAGTAGTCAGAACAACCCCCCTCACTCCATCTCACATCAGCCCACATTTCATACCTCTCCCTTGCTTTACTCTTTTTGGTGGTACTTAACTATCTGACACATATAGAGTCTTCTTACATACTTAAATTTTTGTTATTTATCACCTCAAGAGTGTATTCCATGGGGGAAGCGGGGATGACTCAGTGGGTCAGCACTTGCTTTGCAGCCCCAGGGACTGAAGTTTGAGTCCTGGCCCCAACCTGTGCAGACCCATATGCTGAACTGGGGTATGCTTCCCATATGGAAGGTCCCCAGTTTGGTTCTCATCCCCTGTTCAGCCCCTGGCTCTACGGGGTGTGCCTCCCATGTAGGAAGCTCCCCAGCCCAGTTCCTGTCCTGCACGGCCCCCACCCACCTGTATGAAATGGAAACCAAGTCAAAAACTGATGATGTACAACTATGGAGACTGCTCTGGGCCCTCCCCCTTCTTTCTGTCTCTCTCTGTCTCTGTCAAAAAAAAAACCCCCAAAAAACAATAAAAGAAATCTTTAAAAAAGAGTGTATTCCATGACTCTGAAATAGTAACTGACATAAATTTACCATCCAGCAGATACTGGTGAATGAATGAATGAATAGATGTATGTACAATGGGCATTTTCATTCTAATACATATTACACATGCAAAAAGAGAAGTTTAGGGAATCTTGGGACTTTTCTGTGGTCATATTTCTTGTAAAAAAAAAAAAGGACCATCTACATAATTTCTGAGTTCTTTTTACTCCAGTATGATGTCTTTTAAATTTAGACATTATAGCTGAAGAATGAGTAAAAAGACACTAGGGTCACAATGGAAGTTTTAGATGCAATAAGAAAAGAAATTAGTGGAATACATAACATGCTAGATAAGACCGATCAATATATAATGATGACTACTGAGTGTGTAAAAGAGAAAGTTAAAAGCAAAGTAATGTTGAATGCTCTAATAATGTCTCTCAACTGAAAAACTATATAAAAGAACTGAGCATTTTGCAGTTGGTGATATCTTTTTATACTTTTTAATGTATGTCACCTTAAACTAACCCTTAAGTGCATATATCAGTGCTATCCAGTTCGCTCTCTCAGTCTTCTGCATTAAAATTGTTGATTCACCTTTTACTTACTAACCTCTTACACACGTTAAATGCTGTTTATTTTTTTAAAAGGCTTGGATTTCCTTTCATGAAAAAGGCATAATTAATATTTTCTCTCTTATTTTCACAAAGCTTATGTGAACTGGAAAGTAAATTGAGCTAAAATAAATGAACTAAACAATAATTAACTATCAGACAGCAGCTATGGCAGAGGCTTTTGTTACACATCGTAGAGAAAAATGAAGGAAAAACATGTGTTAGACTCCATCCATACCACTGAGAAGTTTATCGCACCCATGCATACAAAACATCTGTAAGTAAACAAGGTAAATGATAATCACATGAAATACATACAATTTGAAGAAAAGGCAAAATTGCATAAGAATAAAGAGGAAAAAAGAATGTTTATCAGGCATGACTAACATCTGAACAAAACTGTGGAAGTTTGAATAAGCATAATGTGATCAAGGGCCAGTTAATTGATCAAGCATATTTAAATTGAGAATTCATGTCACAGCGCATTTGAATATAAAGTGTCCTATTAAAATCACTATAGGGAAAGCCGGGATGGCTCAGCAGGTTAAGAGCTCACTTCGAAGCCCTGAGGACCGAGGATCGAATCCTGGCTCCGGCCCAGGCGGACCCACATGCTGAACTGGGGTGTGCTTCCCGAATGCAGTGAGGCCCCTAGTTCCGTTCAAAAAAATTTTTTTTTAATAAATAAATAAGTAAATAAAATTACTATAAAACTTACATGGTAGGCACAATTAATAAATCAATTATTAGGACATATATTTATTGATCACTGTTAATGTTTTAAGCACGATATTATATTGATCATGGCTGGATATATTAGCAATGGCTGGAAAAACCCAGCCATGGTCAATATAACGAGAATGGTTACATGGTTGGATACTTTCTGGACAGTCCTCTTCTTTTGGAGATCAAGTGATGAATGAAACATACAAAAGTTGTGTTCTTATTAAGCTTATATTCTAGTGGAGGGTGGTGAACACAGGTAGCAAAGAAGCAAAGAAAGCAAAGAGCAAAATAATTTCAGAGCATGATAAATGCTCTCAAGGAAAAAGCAATCAGATAATAGATCTCTACCGGTCAGGCTTGAGACAGGCCTTGGCTATGCTCATTTGAATTGGTTTGTTTAACTTTCACTAGATATGCTTGGGCAATCACACGGGTTTCTTCCATTTGTAATATCACCTAGAATAATTTAATCTTACTTCTGATATAATAGTGATAGCTACCGTTATCATTTATTATTGCTTCTATACGCTTGTATGAATCACTTTTGCAGTGGGTATTACACTTATGCCAGTTTTACTCACAAGAAAATAAAACAGAGGCCAACTAACTCGCCAAAAGTCACAGGACAAGTCAATGTTGATGCCTTCGTAGCCCTTTATTTTAATCAAGATATTTTATTATCTTGATTGGATTACCATTAATTTGAAAGTAAATTCTATCCTATAGTCATCTTCTGGCTCCCTCTTGTGGCCATTTTCTTCTCTGCTTTTATCTTTATTTTCTTTAGGTCTTTGATACCTCCAAATTTTATCTTCCTTTTTCTTCCTCCTTTTTTATTTTTTTGTAAAGACTTCTTAATTAATTCCTACTCTGGCCATCCTCTGGGTACTATTCAAAGAGGACCTTCTTTAGAAGTGTTCTCTGAAATAGGCATAATCTGTGGGAATGCAATTGTCATTGAACAATGAATGGAGTGAGAATATAATTCCCTATCATGTAACGTTAGTGTTTCTTTTAATATATCTCATCTCAACAATATTTCTACATGTAATACCTGTGTTCCCTTACTTTTGTGCAATGAACAATATTTTCTGATGTTTTTAACACGTGAATGCAGTAAGAAAAGTCAAAGGTGGTTCTAAATGTTTGAGAAACTACAAAGGTTTATTGAGATGGGAAAGCATAGAGTCTTGTTCATTTTTTTATGTGTTGAGTTTGAAAATCCCATAACATATCAAAATAAGCATGCCAGGTCTCTGGTCAGCTAGGTGAGCCTGGAGATCAATGAAGATGTACATTTGGAGGTCATCAGTGTATAGCTGTTATTTTAAGACATCACTTTGGAGGAGTTCATCCAAGGATGAGTGTAAACAGAAGACAGAGGATCAAGTACTGAACTCTGTGGTGCAGCAGCATTTTGAAGTCAGAAAAAGAGGAACCAGCAAATCTGATGAAGGAGTAAGCAGTAAAGTAAAAGCTAACAAACAAAAAGTGTGATCAATCTTTATAAAAATAATTATGAATCAAGTGAGATTCTTCATTATTGTTTTACCCAAGCATTATTTTATATAAAATAGTAAGAGACTAAATACTTCTTTAGGGCACTTTAAGGTATGTGAAAGAATCAGGGAAATGAAAATGAAAACTCAGTCCTTGCAAACCTTGCATTTCACAAATATGAAAAACCAGAGCAGGAGTAGAACATCCTAAGTTCTCATTACTATCATCACCTATCTGAGGTAACTTTTCCTCGTATAAGTGGACTCTGCCTTTACCTAATTTACTTAGAATAGTAAACATAAACATAGATCTATTATTCATTTCCATATTTGTGGCAGTAGAGTTTAGTAATTATGACCCAGAGCCTCCAAACCTTTATCTTGAGAGAAAAAAAAATTAACTTGAGACTAATTAGCACTCCATTAGCTTGAGAAAAAAAAATTGTACATTTATGTATTTAGAGAAATGCACAAATGTTACTGAGGAATTATTATTCTTACATTGCCTTTTTGCAGCCCACTGGTTATTTGTCCCCACTCCCGATGTAGGTGCAACTCATTCTGGAGACAGACTTAAGATAATCTTCAAACAGAGGTGGACCTTGGGAGATTTTAGATCATCCTCAGCCATCTGAAAACAAAATCCACACTAAGTCCTCCCCCTGAGAATAGTTATCTAATCTCCTCCTTAGAGGAGATTCCCAAAAGAAACTCTTAGAGAAGATTCTTTAGTTTCATTGCTCATGGATAGCCCCCAAATATATATATATATATATTTTTTTTTTTTTTTTTTTGAGTGCTGCTTTAGCTTCCTATTACTGCTGTACCACATTACACAAACCGGCAGCTTCAAGACAGCACGTTTATTGTCTCATGGCTCTGTAGGTTAGAAGTCTGGCGCAAGTCTCATGGGGTACAATTAAGGCTCTGGGCTGGGCTGGGCTTTTTCCTGAAGGCTCAGTGAGAGAATCAGTTTCCTTACCTTCTTAGCCACATTCCTGGACTTCTGGCTCCTTCCTCCATTTTCAGCCAGCGATGATGTAGCTCTCAGACTGTTCTTTGTCTTCACATCTCTCTCCCAGCACATCCAGGAAAAGGTTTCCACCTTTAAGGACTCGTGATTAAACTGGGCCCACCCAGATAATGCAGGATAACTTCCTCATCTCAAGGTCTGTCATTTTCATCACATCTGCAGTGTCCCTTTCGACATTTTACCTACCATACTCTAAGACTCCGGGATTTACAAAGTGAACATCTTTTGGGGGGCTGTTATTCTGCTTACCATAGATTCTTAACAAAAATTTACTTTTTAATATAAATTTGTAAACTTTATAAAAATTATAGTGGGATTAGACGTAGGTATAGTCTTTCAAGAGCTCTGTGAATCCGATGCCTACTGTGCTGTGTTTTCTTATGTTCATACAAAGAATAGCCAGAACCCTTTTTCTGAAAATTGTCAGCTCTTAGTTGCTCATGGAATGTTATTGAAACCTAAGAGTATTACAGTGTAAATCTTTGAGTTTACTACAGTTTTATTGGAAACATCTCTTCAGGGCATTTGTAGGCCTAAGAGAGAAAAGATAGAGATAGGTTAGTTTATCAAGTTTTTTTTTTTAATATGTAAATGAACTGTAGCTTAATGAGATACCAAGGCATAAAGAGACTGAATTGGTTGGTTCCCCCATATACTGTGTTCTATATAAATACCTAGCACTGTTGGTTGTCCCAAACTCCATCTTCTGATTTTTCAGACCTGAAAGACTGAATTGTTTTCTGCAGGGGTTTTAGCTGTCTCACAACAATGATTAAGGGGTACCTGGAGTCTAAAACCCAACTAACCATATAAATGAAAAACAAAAGCACAGCATCATGTGCCAGTCTCATTCTCTTGGCGTTCTGCCTGATTTTATGTTTTTTTTATTCTCCTGAAATCTCCAGATAATTATTTCTAAAATTTGTTCTGAGTATTAGTTGTAATCTGCAAGAGGATTATTCTGTTATGAATTTAGCCATGCCAGAAGAGAACTCCCACTCAAGTTTCTTTTTATTATTGTTTTTGACAGACAGAGGGAGAGAGCGTGCGCGAGAGAGATACAGAGACAGAGAGAGAACTGAACTGGGGGCACTCCCCAGTTCAGCACATGGGTCCGCACGGGCGCTGCAAAGCGAGCGCTCAACCCATTGAGCCATCCCGACTTCCCCTTTTTAAAAAACATTTTTTTTTCCCACTCAGTTTTAATGGCTACCAATTTCTTCTCTGTGCCCCATTACCAACAATGCAATCACCCTTCTCTCTCTCTCTCTCTTTCTCTCTCTCACACACACACGTGTGCCTGCGTGCATGTACGCGCGCTCGTGCACATGCACACGCACATGCACGAATGTGTGGATTTCTTAAAACACAGAATAACATCCAGGCATGGGTGGTTTTTAACTATACAACTTTTCCTCTCTCAGTACCTGTGACTACACACCTCTTCTCATGTTAGTATGTGTATCTCTCTGCTTGGTATCTGATATGGGTGAGTACAAACTAGATCCAACGTGCCCAGACAAGCTAGCTGGCCTTTGACACATATAAAGAGGACAACAAGACCCTTTTAGTGAAACACTGAGGATCATGGGAATCCCTGCATGAAACACCATTCCTGCTATGCTTTCAACTACCTCATCTTTGCTTCACATCAAGAAACAACGATAAAAGAGCAAACAGTTTGAAATCTACAAGGGTCTTATTTCTAAGGAGAATATTTGACTTCTCTGCAGAAAAACTGATTATCGTTCTGTCTTAACAAAGGGGCAGTGGGATGTGTCTTGCTTGGATCAGTTGAGTATATAAAGCCTCCTATCCTTGAAAAGAACATCTTTTTCCCAGGCCAGAGGATATTGAAACATTAATTACATAATTGATAGTAGTGCTTTCTTCTACAATGTCTGAAGAAGTGACCTACGCGACACTCACATTTCAGGATTCTGCTGGAACAGGAAATAACCGGGATAAAAATAGCCTAAGAAAAAGAGGTAGGAGGTCAGAGAAAACAAGACCTGAGTTTGGGGGATGGACAGGTAATCGATGCTTTGAGGTTCTGGCTTTGATACGGAGGCTAAAGAGAGGAGTGCTGTGGAAGCTGGGAAAGGGCAGTTCCAGTGCTCATTCCTCTTTTGGCTTTCTTCAGGGTATCCGGCTCCCACCCCCAGATGGCGTGGGGCTACTCTGGGTCTGCTAATTCTTTGTCTGCTGCTGCTGATTGGGCTGGTGACCTTGGGGATCATGTGTAAGTATATTTGCATCAAACCTAAGAAAGGTGATTAAAAAACACATTTGTGAACTATGTAAATTGAGTTTCTGTGGTAGGTGCTGCGGCCTGACTACTATGATATTTTCTGTCCGTTCTATCTCCCTCATTCTCCCTGTCTCCAAGGTAAACCAGCCAGGAACATATTTCATTAATATGAGGATTTTGTCCTAAGTCCATTGCTTTCTCTTGATAAGATAGACTGGACTAGGAAGGCAACTTTTATTTTCCCAGTTATTGGTTGGAATAAGGAGTCTCTTTTCTGCATAGACAACACTTTCACTTATTATCCCAAAGATGAGAAACAGGGAGCTGAGGAAGGTGCATTCAAAAGAGAGCGTGCCATTTCATTTATCTCTCAGACTGCACAAGCCTCGCTGGATCTGTCACCCAAGTCCTTTCTAGTGTAGAGAAACCTAAGCAGCAGCAATGGCCTCACTGCTAGGAATAAAAAAAGAGATACAAAGAAGGAGAGTTGTCTGATATACCTCAACCAGTAGGTGGGAAGTTGGACCACCTCTGCATAACAACAGCAGCTCCACTACTGAGCACAATTACCAAAAAAGAGTATCCCCTTGATTCTGAACCATCGCTGGGCAGTCTGGAGTAGACAGAATAGAAAGTCTGGAACTAACAATAAGTGCAAAAATATCCTGGGAATACACACTATGCCGGATGTCGTTCGGTTTGTGACATACAGAGTAGTGAATTGGAATAGTAATTCACTTTCAGGGCATTTAGGGTCAAGAAAGTTTACTTGCTGAATGATATTAACATCTCCTCTGCTACTTTCATTTCTTTTTATATATGTAACATCTCATGAATAATTGGGATTTAGACATCTCTACCTATTTGAACATATAAGTAGAGGCTAATGCTAAAGCTTGCTCTTTTGAAAAATATAATGTTCTAGCAGCAGTAACAGATATTCAGTAGCCAATCATGAAGATGAGCAGTTGATCTTCTACAATGATGTATATGTTTTTAAATGAAGATGCAATAGGTATTAATTGGTTCACCATAGAAGGGGGAATGCATTTTTCCTAAAGTGGAGTGCTTTGAGTATAATTCTTTGTAAATGTATTCTGCTGATAATGACATAAAGGGCTTACTAAAAATGCAAATTCTGTGGATCTAAGACCAGAAATGGTTAAGTGTAGCATTAAAATTTAATTTTAAAAAGAAAACAAATACTCCATGTGATTCTGATTCAAGTGCTCTGCAGACCATAGTTTGAGATACCCATTGTGCCAAAGGATGCTGTTCATTCAAACAGTTACATGAACAAACTCTAAATAGAAAAAAAATTTTTTCACCAAATGAATGGCAAAATGATTAGCACAGCCTTAATCAAATGTCATATGTATGAAATTATTAATTCATTATTTCAATACAAGTATAATTATTAAAATACCGTATAACTAAAATTATAATGAGCTTTAAATAAATTGGACTACTCATAGAGAGGCATCTGGTGTGTTTCTTCTGTGATACCCCACGTTAGGAGTTACTAATAAGTCTTAAACAATGTAAGAAACAATTCTTTGTTAAAAGAATGATCTGTGACTATCATGAGAATGGAAGGGTGTGTGAACTTGTCTCTTGTTATGTCTTGGAGTTTTGCAGACATCTAATGAAATTAACTCAGAATCAGAGAGATTGAATCAACTTCAGAAAATCATCCATCAACAGCAGGCTAACTTCTCCCAGGAGCTGAGCCACTACAGGAACTTTCCCACGGAGGAGGAAGTTCTCAAATCCCAGATTGCCAATCTATTGATGAGGCAGGGACAAATGGCCATCAAACTCTGTCAAGAGCTAGTCATTCACACTTCAGGTAATCAGGACCTGCTGACTTAGTCAGATCAAATCTGTTGCCCAGATTTAAGTTACTTGCATGCAGCACCAGGCAGGATGTAGGAGTTGTGCTACCCAATGACCCCTAATGATGTCACAGTAATTTTACAGAAGACAAGGGAATATAAAAGTCCATTTAATAATTTTGGAAACACAGAGATAAAATTTGGAAAGCATCTTGGAATAGTATCAATCTGGATACTTAGGCCCCGTACTTCATGACCTATTTTTAGGGGATCTTGTTGTTATAAGAAGTTAGAAGTATAGCTGGTAATTCTGAAGCCAGAAGACTTGAGTCCTGAAAAGAGAATTTCAATCATCATTATCCCAAGTCCTAACTGGGGTGACATCATTTTTCAGAGGTTCTTTTTTTTTTTTAATATTTATTTATTTTTGACAGAGAGAGAGAGAGAGAGAGAGAGAGAGAGAGAGAGAGAGAGAGAGAACTGAACTGGGGGAGCTCCCAGTTCAGCATATGATTCCACACGGGCCGGGGCCAGGATTCAATCCCTGGTCCCCAGCACTGCAAAGAGAGTGCTTAACCCACTGAGCCATCCCAGCTTCCCCCAGAGGTTCTTAAAACAATATATTTTCAGGGTGCTGGGTCTCAGACCCTATAAATGATTTACTTTCCAAAACCCTCCCCCGTCACTCCAAAGTTGTTTAATTTTTACTATTGGGTTTATTTTTTCAGACCATAAATGTAATCCTTGTCCTAAGACATGGCAATGGAACCAAAACAGCTGCTATTATTTTGCAACAAATGAGGAGAAAACTTGGACTAACAGTAGAAAAAACTGCCTGGACAGGAATTCCACCTTGGTGAAGATAGACAGCTTGGAAGAAAAGGTCTGGCTGACTCTCCTCCCCTGGCTATTAGAAATTGTGCATGTAATTGACAGTAAATAAATGGAATTTCTGATTCACATAGTATAAATACAGTGACCTTTGAATGAGGATTAATGAATAAATTTAAGAAATGTTCTCATCTATCTTACTTTTGCACACTAGAATGTGTCTCTCACATAACATTTTGTTTTGTTTTGTTTTGTTTCTTCTCTCAGGATTTTCTGAAGTCACAGCCATTGCACACATTTTCTTTCTTCTGGCTGGGATTATCTTGGGATCCAGCTGGTGGACGTTGGCTATGGGAGGATGGCTCTGTCCCCTCTCCATCCTTGTAAGTCTCTAACTACTGGGAGGAAACCAAGCTAAGAACACTAAGAAATGAAATATTCAGAAAATGAATGTTCCAGTTTTCATTTCCCTAATAATTAGTGATGCTGAACATCTTTTCATTAATCTGTTGACCATCTGTATGTCTTCCTTTGTAAAAATGTCTATTCAGATTCTCTTTTCATATTTTAATTTTGGTGGTGAGCATGCTATAGTGTATACAAATATCAAATTATAATATTGTACATCTGAAACTAACATAATGTTATTAATATTATCTCAATAAAAAGGGTAATTATAAAAATTATAACTCTAGATACAAAAAAAGAATTCAACCTACAAAGAAAAGAGATCCTTAGTAACAAATATTAAAAGGAGTATCTACTTACACATGTGTGACAAACTCATGATAACACACTGAACCTCATCTATTAGTTTAAGTTTCTTGGGGAAGCCGGGATGACTCAGCAGGTTAAGCACTCACTTTGCAGCCTCATGGTCCGAGGATCGAATCCTGGCCCCAGCCAGTGCAGAACCATATGTTAAAACTGGGGTATGTCCCCAGTTCAGTTCTCACTGGGGCAAAACCCCTGCCCTGGTTCCTGCCCTGCATGGCCTCCAGCCACCTGTGTAAAATGGAACTTTGTTGAAAACTGATGACATACAACAGTGGAGACTGCTCTGGACACTCCCCCTTCTGTCTTTCTCTGCCTCTGTAACAAACAATAAAATAAACCTTTAAAAAATTTCCTTTAACAAACACAAATACTTATTAAGTTCAAAGTACTTTATAAATATTATCCCTATGATCAAAGCACTGTTATATTCCCATTTGATGGATGAAATAATCTTCATAGAGAGATTAAACAATTTCACCACGGTCACTTAGATCGTGAGATGGTAAAATCAGGACTGGGGACTTTTGTGATTGTGAGCTCAGTGTCTCAGCTCCCCAAGCTCCCCAGCACTGACCATATACTAACACATTGATTTACATTGAGCAGTTGTCAGTTCTTTTCTAACAAAAGTGAAGTCAGAATTGGTTGATAAGCTCTACAGTTTTTATGGTGGAGACTTGCCAATTGAATTACATAGCAAATGCTTTTCATGAATTAAAATAAGCTAAATCTGCCATTTTCAGGTTTTCATGAAAATATTTTAAGTACTCGTAGAATATATAATACTGAAAATATTATGTGAAATTTGCATTGTTTTGCAGCTTTTTAAAATCATAAAAAATAGTTACCAACTTATGTAAAGGGGTACATCATTTTATAAAATTCCTCAGGGAACTGATTACAGAATCAGTTTTAAAAAAACATCCCACATCACAACTATATTAAAAGGATAGAATTATATTTGTATTTTTAGTATAATGTGTAGAATTTGTATATTAGATAAAATTTAAAAGCATTGGCATCTTTCTGGGTGTAGTAGGATTTTCCACCTCCCTACCTTCAGCAGTTTAACCTATTCAACTCACTCCTATTTTACTCTTTAATACATGCTGTCAAACTTTCCTTAAACTGAGTTATAATGACTCATTTTCTGTTAAAGATAGTGTGCTTCATTTGTGACTCACTAAATTCCTTTAACAACAAATGATGGTACATCTATACTTTTCTCCCTACATACACTTTATCTTCATTCATTTCCCAAAGTTGTGTCCTTGCCTTTTCTACTCAATACCAACCTCCCCTTCTCTGATCACTACTGATCAGATTAAATCAACTCATCTGGTTTCACACAAATAATAATGGCAAAAAGCACATGTAAAGTAATAAACACACACACAAATGTGACAGTTACTCTTTGTAAAGGGAGAAGTACTGGGCTCCATGAAACGAAGACACATTAACATGAGGTACTGCTGCAAGACTGGGGGTTGGTTACTAGAGTAGAATCGTGACACCGTGTAAGTGCAATTGTTTCCATTTTGGAATTTAAGAAGATGGTTTCTCCTCCCAAAGGAGGTTTAATCATTTCTGCCCTTCCCCCACTCACTCCCAATTAAAGTATGGAGGAAGTGCCCCACCTTCCCCAAAACAAAGTTCAGACAAAGCCTGCCCACACTGTTCCCTAAGTCTGCTGCAGTCAGATAAACCAAAGCATCACACTCAGGGAGAGAGACGGAGCTTCAAGTTGACAGCCATTCCCCATAGTGAGGCTGAGCAAGTGCAAACACTCAGGGGAAGATTTAAGCCCAGCCCTGAAGCAAGAAAAGAATATTGCAGTGTAATGCACATCATTTGGGAAAAGGCAATTTGGGGTACACAGAAGATTTAGACTTGACATGCATCATTTTCTAATGACGTCTTTAAGAGTTATCATCCATTCCTTAGCAGAGAGACTGATGTCAAAGCTGTATCTATATGGTCACTCATTTTCTCTCCTAACCTGTTTCTTACTCTCTCCTTACCCATCCCCCCAAATATATGTATAAATATATACAAAATTGTATTTGTACATAGTAAAATATAACAACTTTTTACAGAGTATATGATTTAATTTTTCTGTTTTTATTCATAAAGTTCCAAAGTAAAGAAATTCTAGTACTTTTCATATAATCTGCATTGGGTTTACCCATGTCGATGGATGAAATAAAATTCTCAATCTAGAATGTAAGCTTCCTTGTTAAGTAATTCTACCTGGGGATAAGATTCACTTGAAATAAAGAACTCAGATATGCCAATTTTAGGGAGCTTGATATTTTGTGGAAGTGAAAGTCTCTCAGTGTTCAAATACGTAATATTTGGTGACTGAAAACACTGAACTGTGATCACATCTCAAATATTTGATGTATAAATTAATCTTTAGGGGAAGCTGGGATGGCTTAGTGGGTTAAGCGCTCACTTTGCAGCGCGGGGACTGAGGATCGAATCTTGGCCCCGGCCCATGCGGAACCATATGCTGAGCTGGGGAGTGCCCCCAGTTCAGTTCTCTCTCTGTCTTTGTCTCTGTATTTCTCTCTGTCAATAAATAAATAAATAAATAAATTAATTAATTAATTTTTAAAAGTTTATAATTAATTTTAAATGGATTGATTTTCAGATTTAGTACCAAAGATTATGCCAAGATCAATGGATCCAAAGGCTGTGCCTATTTTCAAAAAGGAAATATTTATATTTCCCGCTGCAGTGCTGAAATGTCTTGGATTTGTGAGAAGCCAGCAGCTTTAGTGAAGATTGAAGATTTGAATTAATGTTTCTTTCACATTCACCATAAAGTAAGACTTGTTGTTAAGTTCATGTGAGAAAGGAGAAAGCTCCCCAACCAAAGTCAAAAAACAGATTAAAAAGTAATTGTGTACTAAACTATCAAGTTTATTTAGTTAAACTTGCTTTACAGAACATTCTCCTCCTCCTCATCTGATGGCTTCTGTTCAGATGTTCTTGCTATTGCTGGGGACATTGGGGAAGAGCTCCCCTAGGGCCCTATTATTTTATCTCAGAATCATTTCACTGGTTTTCCTCTCTCACATAAAAGGCTCTTGCTTTCTTGTTACTTATGTGCACGTGCCCTGGGTGATACGTAACTATTTAACAGCCAGAACTGACACAGCCCACAATAGTGGACCAAGGTCTAGGAGACCTGACTGTGATTGTTGCTGGATCATGCAGAGGTTTGGGAGGATCTTGGGGTAGGTGTTCTAGTGGCTGGGGCTGTAGCACTTTACCAAATGATTTGCAAATATCTTAGGATCTTACCAAATGTTTTGTCTGTACCATCAGCCTGCACTTGCAAAATAACTCTTCCTTTCCCATTTCCCTATGAAAATACAATTTTTTAAATTAATCTTTCTTTTTTTTTTTACAAACTTATATGTTTGACTTACCATGCATTATTTATTTATTTTATTATTATTATTATTATATATTATTGTTAAATTTAATGGGGTGACATTGGTTGGTAACAATTACACAGTTTCCCGATGCACAAGTCCACATCACATCACCCATGCATCGCACTATGTGCCCACCTCCCAGAATCAGGTCCCGCTCCACCACCATATATCTGGTGCCCACTCCCACCTCCCCCCACAACTCTCAAAATTTGTAATTGAGGTGCATGCGACGCATCATTTAGTATTTACATTCTCATTTATTTAAATTAGTAATGTTGACGCTATTGATGTGGTAATTTGGGTATTACTATTAAAGCTCTTTTTATTTTATAATTGAGTTTTTTATTTTCTTCAAAAAAGTTCTAATAAATTGAATAAGAAATTAAGATACTAGAATCATTACTTTTACCTTTCCTTTGACATCATTTGCCAGTATCCCAACACATTAAATGCTAAACATCGTAAATTTAGAGTTCAAGAGTTTCTCTGAGACAAAATTGCTGATTTGAGACTATCAGTAAAAAAATATAGCTTTCATTTTCTCCTTATAAAATTGCATAGCTATATATAGGTAAGTAGAAAGGTAAACTAATTTCTCCTCATAAAATTTCATAGCTATGTATAGGCTAAAGAGAATGGTAAACTAATCTGTGATACTTATTTTATTAGACCAGAGATCTAGACTTTACTGGTGAAACTGATATTATCCAAGTTCAAAGCTGGTTGTGTGTCAGAATACATTGACAGTCCTTTGAAAGAATGTCTTCATACATATCATCTAGTAGCTTGTTATTCTCTAAAGATTTAAAATTGTAAACTAATCAACATTTTTAATCTGTCTCAACAGACACTCCAGAACAAGGGAATTAAAGTCTAATGTAAAAATTTCAAACAAAATATATTTAAGCACAAACTTTTAAAACTAACGATTTTATCAAAGCTCAAGTGAACAGGCTTTACCAATGCTCATTTAGGACTGCAGTACAAGTTACACATACATGGAATTAAAAAGCGACTTATCCTTTTATTTCTCTTTAGCAACTTACTGTCATTGTCATTCTCATAAAGATAAAACTATTCATTTAAAGGTCAAGGAAATGCATTTGACTGACACACATTTGGGTTTTTCTTGATTCCCGTGGGAAAGATAATTTCTTCTTTTATTCCTCTCTTTCTAATCATAGAAAGATCTGCTGTTAATAATTAAAATATTTCTGTTGGTTATTTTGTTTCTATAAAGAGATTACAGGGTTTCTTTCCCCACCTCTGTTATCTTGTATCTTTTAATTCCTATCTCATGAACCCTCTGGCTTTCACACTCACCAAAAAAGAATGTTTCTGTTTCTGTGTTTGAAGTGGCTCTGGAATTTGATCAGATCCTATTGCTCATAGACCTTTCCTTACTACACCTGACCCCCTCTGTGCTGTTTCTGGCAGCCTCTATGATGGATGAAGAAATCCAAAGCTCTTCCTGAGGACACCTCTTATGTCAGAATGATCTATCCCTCATAGATTTCTGATAACTTGGCTGATGAAACACGGTGTATCCCAGGAATTTCTCTCTTTCTCTCTTTTTCTCCCTCTTCCTACCCCCTGGTCAAAATTCCTGGGACATTGATTACACACACACATACACACACACACACATTTCCTGAGGAAATATCATGTTTTATATTTATTTTGGATAACTTTTCTTCCCTTGTTGAGTAGTTAGGCGGTTTCCAAACCAGTATCAAATTTATATGAATAGAACCTTAAAAACATGGATTCCTGAGTCATGTCTCAGATCTACACACATAGAATGACCACAGGGTTGGACTAGAAAATATGTAAGTTTCACAAACTCCACAGGTGACTCAGTAAATCAGCCTGGATATTTTGGATAAATGCTCTCAACTTCCTGAACATGTACAGAGGCAAAGATACTGGAGCCGTCCTTGAATTGAATGGCTCTTTCTTTCCTCCCTTTTATTTTGTTATTTTTGTTTGTTTGTTTGTTTGTTTGTTTCATTTTTTTTTAATTTATTGTTAAATTTGATGAGGTTACATTGGTTGGTAACAATTAGAAAGTTTACAGATGTACAAGTCCACATCACATCATTCATGCATCGTATTATGTGCCCATCACTCAGTATCAGTTCCCCTTCCATCACCTTATATCTAGTGCCCACTC
>PVKE010021650.1:9117-26402 GCA_004027555.1 Craseonycteris thonglongyai
GGGAGTGGACACCGGATGTATGGTGATGGAAGGGGAGCTGATTCTGGGTGGTGGGCACATGATGCAATGCATAGGTGATGTGATGTGGACTTGTACAGCCAGAAACTATCTTAATTGTTACCAATCAATGTCACCCCATTAAATATAACAATAGAAAAAGATTTATTTTTATTGTTTTTGACACAGAGAGAGAGAGATACAGAGACAGAGATAGAGAAAATGGGGAGGGCCCAGAACAGTCTCCATAGTTGCACATCATTGGTTTTTCCACATAGTTTTATTCCACAGGTGGGCGCGGGGCTGCACAGGGCAGGAAATGGGTCGGGGTCTCACCCGGGTGAGAACTGAACTGGGGGCACTCCTCAGTTCAGCATATGGGTTCACTCGGGCCGGGGCCAGGATTAGATCCTTGGTCCCTGAGGCTGCAAACTGAGCACTTAACCCACTGAGCCATCCTGGCTTCCCCTCTTCCTTTTTTTATTTTTATTTTTTATGCCTTCTTTTTATAAAATAATTATAGTATACAAGGGGGGACTCCAAAAAAAAACTGGAATTATCTTCTGGAGGTCCAGCCCTTTGCAGTACAGTCTTCTGTGGCTAGGTGAATGTTCTAGGAACCCATCTGCATCAGTGTATCAGCTGGTGTTGCTGGGAGATATTGCACACATTTGGCTTCAGTGAATTTTGGAGGGGTGACTCAATGAATTTGCCTGTTTTATAATTGGTGATTTATATGAACAACGAGTGGCATGACAATGTACCTGCCCACACCATGCTGAGTTTTCAGCAGTTTTTGACCCAAAATGGCATGACCCCCATGCCCTACCCTCCCTAGTCACCCAATGTCACTTCAAATGATTTCTTTTTGTTTTCCTATATGAAAAAAGTCCTCAAAGGGAATCATTTTGCTGATGTGGAAGCGGTGAAACAAAAAACAGCAAAAGCACTAAAAAGCATCAAAATTGATGAGTTCAAAAACCATTCTGAGCATTGGAAAAAGCATCTTGATAGATGTATTTCATGAAATGGAGGGTACTTCGAAAGTAACTAAAGTTAAAAAAATGTAAGAATAAATACACACCTTTTTTAAAGATTTATTTTATTGTTTTTGACAGAGATAGAGTGACAGAGAGAGACAGAAGGGGGAGGGCCCAGAGCAATCTCCATAGTTATAGGTCATCAGTTTTCAACGTGGTTTCATTCCACACAATGGGTGGGGGCCATGCAGGGTGGGAACTGGGCTGGGGGTCTCCTGCATGGGAGGCATGGCCCCTTGAGCCAGGGGCTGAATGGGGGGGGGTGCAGCAAGAACCAAACTGGGGGCCTCCCACATTGGAAGCACATCCCAGTTCAGCATGTGGGTTCACACAGGCCGGAGCCAGGATGTGATCCTTGGTCCCCAGGGCTGCAAAGCGAGCACTTAACTGACTAAGCTATTCCGGCTTCCCCAAATACACACTTTTTTATAAGTAAAATCTGTTTTTTGGGGGGGTTCCCCCTTGTAATTTATAAATATGTATTTAAAATCAATACAATCCATGTAATATATAATGCATACATAAGTGTATTATATACTTAAGTAATTTATATTAATTATCTATAGTCATCTAAATTAAAATTAAATAATCACTTAGGTACATATAAGAATTTGTATAAAATATAAAAATCAATAATTACAAACAGAAAGTTACACACCTGGTTTCCAGACAATTATGATGAAAAATAAATTTCTAAAAATGAAGTGAACAGTGTAATGTTCATAATGGTTTGAAGTGATAAAACTGAAAATTGCTTGTTATATATTTTTGTGGTAAAGAATATTTTTTAGAAAAATTTTGATATTTGATCAAATTTCATTACTTTTAAAGTCAAATAATAAAATTTGAACGACTTTCTTGAGTGCTCTTAATAATATATTCAAAAATTGTATAAATAGGTATTTATAATAAAGTCAAACTATTCCTTTTACTCTGTGGCACTATGGATTGCAGAAATATACAAAGGAAATTACTTGCCAACTCCCCTCTTTAGGAAGCCATGGCCTTCAGAAAAAATTAAAAGTGAATGTTTTCTTTCCAGTGTTGGCCTAATGGCACCCACTGCCCTTTTTATGTGCTTGACTCTTACAGTTATACAAATGGAAAACTGAATCCTATCTTTACTTAAAATTTCGATATTGTGTTCATCATGGATGTTTTGCATTAATTTTTATTTTTTAGGAAATGACAGTAAGTTATTACTCTCATTTCTTTGGCAACCCCTATAATTTTGCACCTAAGGTAACTGTCTCACTTAGCATAGTCCTGGCCCTACTCTGCCTACCTTTGTGCATTTCTGATTGTTTGAGACCATGAGCCATCCCTGTGCTCAGGTAAATTTTCTGCCAATGCAGCCAAATGCACTCCTAAATCATTGATCTCCTGAAGTGTAAGATGAATGAGGTACCAAACCACCTTCTTCACCACTATCTCCTCCAATGTCTACCAGAGTACAAAGCACTAGAAATCCCTCAGCAAACATGTGTTGAATGAAGGAAACATAACGAGTGTCTGTGAATCACATTAAATTCCTCATAGGAACTGATTTGTTTTTCAAATAAGTCATTTTCAGATTTTAAAATAAAGATATTATAGAGACACACCACTGCTGTGGCCAGGGAAAGCCATCTCCCCAGACAAGAATATCCAGGCAACGAGGACTTTATGACATCATCAATCCTGGAACTGCTATTACAAGAGACACAAAAGAGGCCCTAGGAAGGGAAGGACCTACCTAAAGTCATAGGTAGCCAGTACCAGAGCAGAGACTGGAAGCCAAGTCTCCAGACTGTGTGCCACACAGTGCTGCTTCTTGCCCACCTCCAGGAGCACATTTGAAGTAAGTGCTCCTCTGCCCACTGGGGGCTACATTTCTGTAAGTATACTCTAATTAGGTGCCTCAACTGTATGTCTCTAGTTCAAAATATGGTCTTGTGAGTCTAGGAAGGAAGTGTTTTCTAATTGCTCTGATAACTTAAAATCTGCTACAGAAGCATATAGTGTGTTTAGGAACCTCACAACCCACTTTCCATCTTTAAAATACCTACAAAATCAAGATGCAGAAACCTTCCTGCATTCAACAGTAATGTCAAAGGTTAGGGTCAATTTTTTTTAACCATTTTGGGTTGTTAAATTTATTGGGGTGACATTGTTTAGTAAAAATTACATAGATAGGGAAGCTGGGATGGCTCAGTGGGTTAAGCGCTCACCTTGCAGCCCCAGGGACCGAGGATCGAGTCCTGGCCCAGCCCATGGGGACCCATATGCTGAACTAGGATGTGCTTCCCATGCAGGAGGCCCCAGCCCAGTTCCCACACTGTGCAGCCCCTGGTTTGAGGGGGCATGCCTCCCATGTGGGAGGCCCCTAGCCCAGTTCCTGCCCTGAGTAGCCTCCCCGCCCACTTGTGTGGAACAAAACCATGTCAGAAACTGATGATATACAACTGTGGAGACTGTTCTGGGTCTTCCCCCTTCTCTCTGTCTCTCTCTGTCTCTGTCAAAAACATTAAAATAAACTTTTTTAATTGCATAGGTTCCAGGTGTACAATTCTACAATATATAATCTATGTGTTGCACTATGTGTTCACCACCCAGAGTCAGTTTTCGTTTAATCACCATATATTTGATGCCCCCATCTGCCTCCCCCACCCCCTCCCATCTTACCCTCAGGTAACGACTAAACTATTGACTGTGTCCACAAGTGTTTGTTTCTTTGTTTTATATTCCACATATGAGTGAAGTGATATGGTTCTTGTTTTTTTCTGTCTATTTAGCATGATCATCTCAATGTCCATCCATGTTGTCACAAATGGTAGTATGTCATTTTTTTTTTTTTTTGTAGCTGAGTAATATTTTATTGTGTAAATGTACCACAAATTCTTTATCCAGTCACCTATCAAAGGGCACTTTGGTTGTTTCCACCACTTGGCCACCATGAACAGTGCTGCAATGAAAACTGGGGTACATCTATCTTTTAGGACTAAGGTTTTCAAATTTTGTGGGTAGATACCCAGAAGGGGGATTGCTGGGTCATATGGTAACTCTATTCTTCGTATTTTGAGGAACCTCCATACTGTCTTCCATAGTGGTTGTACTAATTTACATTCCCACCAGCAGTTTTTAGGGGGTTCTTTTTTCTCCACAGCATCTCCAGCACTTGTTATCCCTTGTCTTGTTGATTATAGCCATTCTAACAGGTGTGAGGTGGTATCTCATTGTGGTTTTGATTTGCATTTCCCTAATAGCTAGTGAAGTTGAGCATTTTTGTTTTTCATCTACCTGTTGGACATTTGTATATCTTCTTGGGAGAAGGTCTGTTCAGGTCCTCTGCCCATTTTTTAATTGGATTTTGCTGTTGTTGAGTTGTATGAGTTCTTTATATATCTTAGATATTAGCCCCTTATTAGAGGCATTGTTTGCAAATATTTTCTCCCATTCAGTTGATTGCCTCTACTTTGTTGATGGTTCCTTTTACTATGCAGAATCCTTTTAGTTTGATATAGTCCCATTCATTTCTTTTTCTTTTACTTCCCTTGCCTTTGAGGTCAAATTCATAAAGTCCTCCTTGAACCCAAGGTCTATAAGTATAGTACCAATGTTTTTTTCTATATAGTAGTTTATTGTTTGGGGTATAATGTGGAGGACTTTAATCCATTTTGAGTTAATTTTGGTATATGGTGACAGTTTTCAATTCAGATTCATTCCTTTTTTTAGACTTATTTTATTGTTTTTGATAGAGACAGAGAGAGACAGAGAATGGGGAGGGCCCAGAGCAGTCTCCATGGCTGCACATCATTAGTTTTCTACATAGTTTCATTCCACACGTGGGCTCCGGGCTGTGCAGGGCAGGAACCATTGGGGGCCTTCCACATTGGAAGTTTGTCCTGGTGAGAACCCAACTGGGGGCACACCCCAGTTCAGCATATGAGTCCACACAGGCCAGGGCCAGGATTTGATCCTTGGACACTGGGGCTGCTGAGACATCCCAGCATGCCTCAGATTCATTCTTTTGCGTGTGGTTTTCCAATTTTCTCAGCACCATTTTGCTGAAGAGGCTTTCTTTTTCCCACTATATATTTTTCGCTCCTTTGTCAAAAATAATCTGTCCATGTATTTGTGGGTTTATATCTCAGTTTTTTATTCTGTTCCACTGGCCTGTGTGTCTGTTTTTCTGCCAATACCAAGCTGTTTTGATTATTGAGACTTTGTAGTATAAATTGAAATCAGGGAGTGTGATGCCTCCAGGTTAATTTTTTTTTTCCATAGGATTGCTTTGGTGATTTTTGGGGTCTTTTTTGGTTTGAGATGAATCTAAAATTTTTTTAATCTATTTTTTGAAAGAATATCTGTGGGATTTTGATGAAACTTGCATTAAATCTGTATATTGCTTTGGGTAATATGGCCATTTTAAAGATTTATTTTATTGGTTTTTGACAGAGAGAAACAGAGACAGAGAGAGACAGAGAGAAGGGGGAGGGCCCAGAGCAGTCTCCATAGTTGACATTAGTTTTCCATATAGTTTCACTTCACAGGTGGGCACAGGGCTGCGCAGGGCAGGAACTGGGCTGGGAGCCTCCCACATAGGTCCTGCCAAGAACTGAACTGGGGACACACCCCAGTTCAACATGTGGGTTCGCATGAGCCGGGGCTGGGATTCGATCCTCGGTCCCCCGGGCTTCAAAGCGAGCACTTAACCCACTGAGCCACCCCAGCTTTCCCAATATGGCCATTTTAACTATGTTGATTCTTCCAATCCACGAACATGAAATATCTTTCCATTTCTTTGTATCTTCTTCAATTTCTTTTAATAGTGTCTTATGTATAAGTCCTTCAGGTTCTTTGTTAAGTTTATTCCTAAGTATTTTATTCTTTTTGTTGGAATCACAAAAGGTATTGTATTTCTTATTTTTCTGAAGTTTTATTGTTGGTATATAAAAATGCAGTGGATGTTTGCAGATTGATTTTGTAACCTTCAATTTACTGTATTTGTTTATTGTCTCTAATAGTTTTCTGGTAGAGTCTTTAGGATTTTTTAAATCTAGGGTGTCCCAAAATTCACGCAAGATTTGAATTTTGCATCATTTTGTGTTAAAGTGTTGCCAACAATAACAAAACAAGATAGTGTGACAGCTGACAGTTCAGGGTTATTAAAAATGGAGCGCTACACAAAAGAACAACGAGTTTTCATTGTTGAGCAATGAAAATTTACAATTTTTAATTTATAAACCTGTGATTTCTATCAAAATTACTTCTTGCATGAATTTTGGGACACCCTTTATATAAAAAATCATGTAACCTGCAATAGTGCCTATTTTTAACTCTAAAATATAGGAAACTGAACTACCATTTCCTTTCTTTAGATTTTTAAAGTTGTTTTTGACAGAGATAGACAGAGAGACAGAGAGAGTAAGAGAGGAGGAGGGCCCAGAGCATCTCATAGTTGTGTGTCATTAGTTTTCTATATGGTTTCACTCCACAGGTGGGCTCAGGGCTGTTCAGGGCAGGAACCAGGCCTGGGGTCTCCTGCATGGGAGGTATGCCTCTGCTTGTGGTCTCCTACATGGGAATTACACTTAGGGCAGGAGCCAAAATGGGAGCCTTCCACATGGGAAGCTCACCCCCATGAGAACTGAACTGGGGGCACACCCCAGTTCAGCGTATTGGTTTGCATGGACTAGGACTGGGATACAATCCTTGAACCCAGGGCTGAAAAGCAAGCAGTCAACCTGCTGAGCACCCGGCATCTCCTGAACTACCATTCTTGACAGCTCTGTAATGGTTCAGATAATCTTGTCAGTTATGTTAAGAAATATAAAATCAATTATGCTATCAGGCCTCACCTAGTGCTAGTAGATAAACTAACAATAGAAAGGTTAAACAAAGCTGTATCCAGATCAATAGCTCACCTTCCTCAACTCCTCACCATGGCCAATTCCACTCAGTCATAGATAGGTATGGTCCCAATGTGATTGGTGAATATAGTCCCCTTTACATGTGGCTGTTTAACTACCTGCTCTGGAGTTTCTTTTCTGTGGCAGGAAGTCCACCTCTCTGCCTTCATACAATGACCATTTGATACCTTTGTCATGTGAAAGGTTGTCTAGGCTTAGCTACAATTTCCACAGTCCTTATTCTTGTATGTTTCTGGATAGAAGCCACAGGAGAGTTTTGGGAGATGTTCAGGGTCAGAAGGGAAGCACTGACTATTATGTGGGTCCCATACAATGCGAATCTACTGAATCACATGACTGATGTAAAGTGGCATGTAGGCCTGCAGTTATTCTGCCTTCAGCCTCCCTGTCTCCAGGGCTGGGAATGTGTTTTATTCTATTCTGAAGGGCCTCTGCTTCTGCAAGATACCCTTTGTCTTCAAGGTCAGAGGCCAGATCAGCTATGGGTTACAGTCAGTCCTCATGGAGTTCCTGCTGGTGCTTTGGGTGCCAGCCCATTGATGATCTTCCCTTCCAGAATGTTTGTTCTGTTTCAGCATTCTATGAGACACAGCAGCCTTATAGAGACCAAGACATTGTAACTGCCAAATAGTTTATAAAGCCAATTCCACGTGACATTCCCTTTATTAGATATATTTCATGTATTTTTAACATTTTGTGTGTGTGTGTATATATATATATACATGACATATAAACATATATGTACACATAGATCTGTATGTATTTGTACTCATATATGAGGGCTGTCTGGAAAAATTTGAGCCATAAATGCCTTTATTTTTCATATTACATTGCTGGATACTTTCTGGACAGCCCTCATATACATATATATATATATATATATATATATATATATATATATATATATATTCATAATTGGTTCTGCTTTCTCTGATTACAGTGGCTAATACTGATTTTGGTACTGATAGTAGTTCTAGAGTAATCTAAATTTATTTATTTATTTATTTATTTATTTATGTATTTTTAAGATTTATTTTTATTGTTTTTGACAGAGAGAGAGAGAGATACAGAGACAGAGAGAAGGGGGAGGGCCCAGAACAGTCTCCATAGTTGCTCATCATCAGTTTTTCCACATAGTTTTGTTCCACAGGTGGGAGTGAGGCTGCATAGGGCAGGAACTGGGCCAGTGTCTTACCCCAGTGAGAACTGAACTGGGGGCACTCTCCAGTTCAGCATATGGGTCCACTCAGGTTGGGACCGGGATTCAATCCTCGGTCCCCAGGGCTTCAGAGTGAGCGCTTAAACACACTGAGCCATCCCGGCTTCCCGAGTAATCTAAATTTAAGTATGATTCTCTGGATCCATTCTAGATGTTCTGAAATATCCTTTTTTAATCCAATTAGGTTTAAAGGCTATAATTAGTGTCTCTCTTTCCTGGGTTAAAGAAACTGCTTGTAGTGTGTGGCAGGAAGTGACAAATAAAGTTATTTAAATCATAAATTCTATCTCTCTGTTATCATGTGCCTATACAAAAGCAGGCTCTGGGTCACCAAGTATTTACTGCCTTAGAACATTTTAGTCATGATAGGAAGTATAAAGGAATTTATTAATTGCTTACTATATGTTTGAGAACCAGAAAAAGCAAATGATGAGTATAAGTTCTCACATTCTGCTCCAGGACTAAGAAAAAACCTTTCATAGTCTCTATTTGCCTTCAAATTAATAATTATCTCCCACAACACCAAATCCAAAATGTAATCCTATGAGTGGCTGGATGTCTAAATTCAGCTGCTATTAATATAACAGAATACCAGAGACAGGGTAGCTTAAATAACAAATATTTATTTCTCACAGTTCTGGAAGCTGGAAGTGCACGATCAGGATGCCAGCAAGGTCAGGTTCAGACAAGGGCTCTCTTTTTGGTTTCTTTACCTGGCAACATTTCATGAGGACTCCATTATAATGACCTAATCACCTCCCAAAGGCCGCATCTCCTAATACCATCACATATAATTTCAACATATAAATTTTGAGGGGATGCAACCATTCACTCTATAATACTAAATTAAAACACATTGAATAAAAAATTCACAGGGTATCTTCTGTTAATGTTAGGGCACTGATTAGGAAGAAAAAGAATCTTGAGATTGGTAATTGTGATATATTGATCCATTCTGATGAAGCTGCTTACCTTGACCCCATAAGTTCTCTGAGTTTTCTCTGCCAGTAGCATTCCCCACTCTCTTAATTTCCTCTATTGCTGAAGAACCTGAAATAGCTTGTCTGAGATATTTGCTTTTCTGGGTAGATCTTCCTCAGGAGCTGCACCCTTCTTTGCTTCTAGGACTATAACTAGATTCAAGTCTCTGCAGGTTCTAAGAATGAGATACACAATGGCACCCATGGTGAGCTGTGATATAACAGAACTGCATGCTTTTCACCCCAACACATATAGCCAGAAACCTGGGGTATTTGTTTGGAAATGACTCTTAGAGGTGGAGTATGAAGGTAGAAGAAGTATAAAGTTTGATCACACCAAATTTCTTAATGTGGGCTTATTAATGTGATTTTTTTTTTTCTTTTCTGGATGGCTCCAGTAGTTTGCTTGGTTGGTTGACTAAAATAAGGAACAACTGTGGCCTACTCTAAGGAGAAATGCAAGAAGGTCTTTGGTGTACTATAATTGGAGATATACAAAAGCTTTGGGAGACTATGTTAGAGTGGATTTTTCATGTGAGACCTGCTCATCTACCTCTGGGGGTCCAGAGCACACAACATTCATCAAAACTATAAAACAATAATTTATAATGGGAGCTGCAATATCTTTGAACAGCTCTGTGGTGTCTCATCTCTGTTGGTCAGAAATTACAGAAATGTCCAATATGGATAAACACAACGGTCACAATTAGAAATCTGGGAAATGAGGATGAAGTGGCAGCACAAATCAGCCAAAGATAAAGCAGGCATGGTTCTTATAATGAATAGAAGAGCTAGGATAATATTCAGAGTAGACTGACT
Source organism: Craseonycteris thonglongyai (assembly GCA_004027555.1). Classification (NCBI taxonomy): domain Eukaryota; kingdom Metazoa; phylum Chordata; class Mammalia; order Chiroptera; family Craseonycteridae; genus Craseonycteris; species Craseonycteris thonglongyai. The sequence goes on from PVKE010021650.1 coordinate 19,085, forward strand.
CACAGAGATCTTTGGCATTGGTAGTTGATTACAGAGTTTCTAGAAATGAAATGGATGTGCAGCATACTAAATCCTTACTCTATCTGTTTAAGTGGTGCTATTCTACTTTTAGGAATAGAGATATGAGTTTAATCCCTGATACAGAGAGACATGGTTTCTCAACCAAAGAAAAATTCACAAGATGAATTATGACATGACTAGTTGGTATTTTCTTGAGATTGACTAATACATTTAAGTCTTTCACATTGCTTTACATTTATAACAGTAACCATCCTATTTGAAATTTAGTAATATTAATTAATGAATTGAGGAATTGTACCAGATGGATGCTCCAGCTAGCAGACACCAATATGGAATTAAATGTACAGTGTTTATGGGGTCACGTCTGTGAAAGATAAAGGGGAGAGGGAACAGGAGCAAGCTGGGAGAGCCTTCAGGCCATAGTGCTGATCTAGCACCTGTGAGAGGAGGGGGCAAGGGAAGAGGAGTGGCTATGAAGAACTTCAGACATTGGTGTAGCTGGAAGAAAGTCTTGGCCACCCAAACAGGGACCTCTGGCACCAAGATTTCCTGTAGAGGAGGTCCATGCTGGGCAGAAGAGGCCAGGCCCTAATACCCACCACCATTCTTAGTCACTGGCTGGGGGCAGCCTGGAAAGAGCAGAACCTAGGTTCAAGTGCTGCAGCAGATCCCTAAGGCACTGCAGCTGGAGGTGCTCAGCCAACTGCAGTCCTCACAGGACCAGCCATTGCTTTCTGGAGGGAGATCCCAGCAGCTCACCTCCATGGCTGCCAAAGGAATACATGTAGGTGACAAGCAGTGGGCCTGTAAGGCTGCCACAAGCATGAATCTTGGGATTTGATGTTTTATTGTAGTTTTAAAAGATTTATTGTTTTTGACAGAAAGAGATAGAGAGAAGGGGGAGGGCCCAGAGCAGTGTCCATAGTTTTAAGTCATCAGTTTTCAACATAGTTTCATTCCACACAGGTGGGGGCGGGGCCCGCACAGGGCGGGAATAGGGCTGGGGGCCTCCCATATGGGAGGCATGCCCCCATGAGCCAGGGACCAAACCGGGGAACTCCTACATGGAAGCTTGCCCTGGCAGGAACCAAACTGGGCGTCCCCACACACGTGGGAAGCACACCACAGTTCAGCATATAGGTCCGCATGGGCCGGGCCAAGACCGGGACTAGATCCTCAGACCTCAGAGCTGCAAAGCGAGTTCTCAACCCACTGAGCCATCCCAACATCCCCAGGATATGATGTTTTAAATGACATACTTGAGAAAGGATATTCCCAGTGGCTTTGGTGCTTTGTGGGTGTATTAAAATTCAGAATAAGGCCTGCATAGGCAAATTTTCCACTGTAACAGTTCTAGTGTAGTCAAGTGTATTGAATGTAGAGTCTTTCACTAAGATTTTATGAGGGTTACTTATTAAGTATATAAATTAAAACCTCAAGAGTAACAAAAATTACTTGCTTTATATAAAGCAGGAATTAAATCCTCAGACATATAGAAATGCTTATGATGTTCCATACAAGCACAAGTTTTTGTTTATTATGGAAGTGAGGTTTAATCAGGACACACAGTACACTTTCCATGTTTATGTCTTAATTCTCAAAACAGCCATAGTAAGTGATACCATTTATGTGTACATTTTATGGACATGAAAATTGAGAATGGGAATTTAGTTAGTTTGCCCAGCTTAGTCAGAAGTGAAGAAGCCAAAGCTAGGTCTGTCAGATTCTGGAGACCACACACCCAAACACTATTTTATAGTACTTTCTTTTTTTAAGATTTATTTTATTGCTTGAAGGAAAGAAGCAAGGCAGTGCAGTTTCCATAGTTGTATATCAAGTTGTGACATGGTTTCATTCCACACAGTCGGATGTGGGGGCCATGTGGGGTGGGAGCCAACCAGGGGCCTCCTGCATGGAGGTGAGAACCTTTGCCACCGAGCCATCCTGGTGGTTACCAGTTGTGCCACAATTCAGCATATGGAGTTTGCATGGGATAGGGCTGGAATTGAACCCCAGACCTCACAATTGTGAGGCAAGTGCTCAACCGCTGAGCTGTCCTGGCATCCTCTATTTTAGAGTACCTTTTATGAGTCCAGTAGAGAATCCTTCATTTACAGGAAAATAATGAACCTGATAGTAACCAGGATAATTTGTGTCTGCTTATGTCTTCATTTACTCTGTTTTGCTGTTTATTTCTTGTTTTTGATGGTCAAGCAAGATTTTCTTTTTATTTGACAATACAACATGTATTGCAGTATATGAGGTCTGACGATTAACTTTGTGAACTTGCCACCATGGGCCTATCTTGGCAGAACTATGTAAACAATTGATAAGGTTTCATAACCTTGGTATATCAGTGTCTCACAGCTGTGCTCGTGGTGACGTGTGGCAATGTCTTACTGAGTGGTGTTCATTATTGTTGTTTTTCTGTGCCATTGTGAGAATGAGCTTGAATTAGAGCAATGTACAAACATTAAACTTGTTAAAGTTGGCAAGAGTGGAAGTGAAATCAGGGACACATTACCGTAGTCCAAGTTTATGGGGATAACAACATAAAGAAAATGGTACTGTATAAATGGATTAATCATTTTTTTGAGGGGAGAGAAAGAGTAACTGGTGAAAAGATGTTGGAGCAGCCAATAACTATCAGGACTGACAAAAACCTTGCAAAAATTTGTTTAATTGTGTGTCAAAACCTTCTCACAGTTAGCTCACAGATGGCAGACCAAGTAAACATCCATAGAGAAACAGTTAGGAAAATCTTGGCATGAAAAAGGTGTGTGCAGAAATGATCCCAAAGGAGCTCATCGATGAACAAAATCAAAGGAGAATTAAAGTTTGCTGAGACCTTTTGGAGAGGCAAGATGATGTTTTGGGCCTTGTTATCACTGGTGATGAAATATGGATGTATTAATATGACCCTGAAACAAAGCGTCCAAGTGCACAATATTGTCAGTCAATTTCCACGGCCAAAAAATTCTGTCATTCCAAATCAAGAGTCAGAACTATGTTGCTAATTTTTTTTATATCAGAGGGACTATTTGGTTATTATGAATTTGTGCCAACTGGACAGTCAACCAAGTTGACTATTTGGAAGTGCTGAAAAGGCTACATGAAAAAGTTAGCTGAAAATGACCTGAACTTTTTGCTAACAACTCATGGCTCTTACACCAGCTCACAGGGCACTGTCTGTGAGGGAATCTTTAGCTAGTAAACAAATAACTGTATTGGGACCCTGTTCCTACTCACCTGATCTGGCCCCCAATAACTTTTATTTTACCCTAAGACAAAGTATTGAAAGGAAGACAATTTGATGGCAGTCAGGACATCAAGGGTAATACAACAACAGCTCTGATGGCCATTCCAGAAAGAGTTCCAAAGTTGCTCTGAAGGGTGGACTAGGTGCTGGCATCAGTGCATAGCTTCCAAAGGGGAGTACTTCAAAGGTGACTGGAATGATATTCAGCAATGAGGTATACAGCACTTTTTCTAGAGTGAGATCATGAACCTAATTGTCAGAGCTAGTGTGCTTGGCAGCACTCTAAGATTGTCCCTCTCTGACCTTCATTACTCAATTATATTAAATAACATAAAGAAAGTGATTTTGCAGATGTAATTAAGGTTACTAATCAGTTGACTGTAATGTAGTGGGATTATTTGGGTAGGCTTAACCTAGTCTTATAAAACCTTCCAAAGGAGAACATTTCTCTAGCTGATAGCAGAAGAGGACAAGGGAATATGAAACACAATAAGAAATAAAATGTGCTGTTGCTAGCTTGAAGATCAAAAGGGCTATATTAAAAGGACCTCTTAGCAGTCTCTACGAGTTGAGAATGATTCTCAACAGTCAACAAGAAATCAAGGACTTCAGTCCCATATGTCAAGGAACTGAATTCTGCCAACATTCTGAATGAATTTCAAAGAAAATTCCACCCAACATTTTGATTTCAGCCTTTTAATACTTGAAGCAGAGAACCAAGTCAAGCATGTCCAGACTTGTGAGTAGTAAAACTGTGAGACAAAAAAATAGTATACCATTTTTTTTTTAATGTATAATGCACACTTTTTTTGGTCTACAGCTGTGAGGGAAAAGTAAGGATGTGCATTATACAGTTAGTACTAATTCCATATCTATATAAATATTTTAAATTATTTTATTTATGCATATGAGATAAAAGTATAACTAGAAATTAATAATGATATCCATATGCAAAATAATACCCTGGAATATGATAATCACTTTTGCTCAGGCCCCAACTCATTTGTGGTTGCACTGCGCTTAGCATCCTGTGCCTCTGCACTTGTCAGCTCTCAGCTTCCAACCTGCTCAGGACTGTGCTTTGAGCCGTGTTCCCAAGCTCTGGGTCATGATCTGCAGCCCCATCGGTCCCTTCCCCTCTCTTCTTCTCACCTTCCTTTCTCTGACCTTGTATCTGTTCTTGTGTTTTGTAACTATTTGTGAGATAATTTTTTCTTGTACCATAATATGTAAAAAGATAAATGCCCAAATTCCTTTATAATACAAAAAATAAGTACCTAAATATAAACAAATAAAATTTTTAATTAAAAAATTAAAATGAAAGATTTTTTTCCTGAAAGTTTGGGCAAAAAATGGGGTGTGCGTTATACACAAGAGCACATTATATACCACAAAATATGATAGGTGTGGTGTTTTAAGCCACTAAGTTTGAGATAATGTTTTATGCACCAATAAAAACTAATTACTCTTTGATTCCACACCATATCCTTATGTGGAATTCACTATATTCACCAAGTTCTGCTCATAGATGGTTGTGTACAATATATAGGTACCACATATATTTTTTCCAGAAACAAAAGAGAAACTCTTTTTTTCCAGAAAAAAACATTTTCCTGAAGAAAAAGAGAAACAGTCTAATTTTAGGGATTTATAATTACATTTAAATGTAGCATAAGAGAAGAGGCATTGGGGAAGCCGGGATGGCTCAATGGGTTAAGCACTTGCTTTGTAGCCCTGGGGACCAAGGATCGAATCTCAGCCCCAGCTTGTATGGACCCACATGCTGAACTGGGGGCATGCTTCCCATACAGGAGGCCCCCAGTTTGGTTCTGAGCCCCCACAGCTTGACACCTGGTTTGAGGGGGTGTGCCTCCCATGCAGGAGGCCCCCCGGCCCAGTTCCTGCCCTTCTCAGTTCCCGCCCACCTGTGTGGAACTGAAACCATGTCGAAAACTGATGACGTACAACTATGGAGACTGCTCTGGGCCTTCCCCCTTCTCTCAGTCTCTGTCAAAAACAATAAAATAAATCTTTAAAAAAACAGAGAGAGAGAAGAGGCATTTGCAGATTGATGAAGTAGGGACTCCTGAAAACCCACCACTGCAAAAAAGCAATGAGAACACTGGCAAATGTCAAAATAAATGTTTTCATAACTCTGGAATTAACCAAAGTATTGTGAAATATCTGAACAGGGTTTGTTCAAGAAAAATGGCTAACACAATAATAACATGAGGCTTTGTGGTATTTTAAATTGCTCTTTTCTCATCCCATTCTCTTCTGCTCCATGGTAACCTTGAAAATCGAAACTTACAACTATGGTTCCTCTGAAAAGCAGTAACCTATCAGCCACTAAAGGGGAGAAAAATAAGTTTGGAGCTTCCCAAAAAGCTGCATTCTGAGAGAATTGTTACTATTTTATGTGTCAGACAACTCCCTGAAAATCACCATTGTCAGAAATTGTCCATAATTCAACAGTCTGAGATCTCCCTGTGTGAACAGTCTATTCACTATCTTCAGGTGCAAGGTAGGAATTCTTATAATGCAGTGCTAAATTTTGTGAATAATGCTCCCCATTTTTCACTACTACAAATTACGTGTCTTGCAGATTTCTGGTAGATAACCTCCCTAAAAATGCTTTTCATTTTTTCACATGAATATTTCTTACATTTTATTACACAAGTTTTCTGTATTAATTATGATGATCATATAATCTTCTTCCTTTTCCATTAATATAGTGTGCCAGTTTTTTTATTTATTCTTTCTCAGCTCCAAAATCACTCTTCTAGCTTGCATTGTGAAAATGGTTACAGTTCCTTTAATTTTTTTCCCCTGTGTAATTTGACACAATAGATCGTTTGTAGAGAGTGCCAGAGACATTGCAGGGGGAAAGTTTGCTTCTTGGTTCTGGGTTGCTGACACAGCTGGCTCCTGCTGGGCACCAGGCTCTGCACTGCACATGACTTCTCCAGGATCCTGCTCATGCAGGACAGCGTGGCCCACTGCGCTCCCTGACCAGCAGCTTCCCTAAAACCTCTTAGGCACTGGTGCATTAGACCACATCTATAAGAACTTCCTTTTTTTAAAGATTTATTTTGCTTTTGACAGACAGAGACAGACAGAAACAGAGAGAGACAGAGGCAGGAGGAGGGCCCAGAACAGTCTCCATAGTTGTACATCATCAGTTTTCTACCTGGTTTTGTTCCACACAGGAGGGCAGGGGCCTCGCAGGGTGGGAACTGGGCTGGGGGCCTCCTGCCTGGGAGGCATGCCCCCTCAAGCCAAGGGCTGAACTAGGGTGGGGATGGGGGGACCAAACTGGAACCTCCCACATGGGAAGCACACTTCAGTTCAGCATGTGGGTCCGCATGGGCCAGAATTCAATCCTTGGTCCCCAGAGCTGCAAAGTGAGCGCTTAACCCTAGCGCTCTGGTTTCCCCTAGAACAGTGGTCCGCAAACAGCGGCTCGCGAGCCGCATGCGGCTCTTTGACTCCTTGGCTGCGGCTCTTCCATGAAATGTTTAGTGCAGGCACAGACTATTATTTATTAACTTGCCTTGTAAGAGACGAGTAAACATTTTTGAAACGCAAGCCTACAGAAAAGAGGCACATTTTAAGAAAGCAACAATAGCATGGGTAGTCGCTCGCAAACATGTGTATCATTATCTCCGTTGAATTGCTGCCCACAATTCGTGCCTAAAATTAAAAACAACAACATACAAACCTGACTTACCCTTACTTTCCAAGGAAATGCAAGGCCATTGTTCACATTAGTAGAGTATTTGTAGTTTTTTTTTTTAAGGATACCTTTTATATTATTTAACTTGTTATATTTTTAAATCAATATTATCTTTATATAAGTATGATACCAAGTTTTATTTAATGTACCGTTAGTTAAACTAAGACATATTTAGCAAAGGCAAGCTCGAGAGTGTACTTTTAATCCTAATTATTTCCATAAAAATGTCTCTACTAAAGTAAAGCTTAAGTTTAAAAAAAAATGGCTCTTTGAATAAACTTCAATTTTGTATTGTTTATATT
>PVKE010021651.1:0-26302 GCA_004027555.1 Craseonycteris thonglongyai
TAGGGGGGAGGAGCGGGGGGGACAGTTGTGGGGGGAGGTGGGAGTGGGCACTAGATATAAGGTGATGGAAGGGGAACTGATACTGAGTGATGGGCACATAATACGATGCATGAATGATGTGATGTGGACTTGTACATCTGTAAACTGTCTAATTGTTACCAACCAATGTAACCTCATCAAATTTAACAATAAATTTAAAAAAAAGGGATCAAGATGTTATCCAAAGAGCAAAAAAAAGAAGTGTTTAACTTACTAATATATTGAGGTAGATATATAGGAGTCTTTTTCTATTGTAACATTATTCTTTACTGCTGGGAAGGATTATGAATGTAATAAATTCATCTTTGAGTTACTTGTGAGTTTTCTCTGTAAAGAATAGGGTGACCAGACGGCCCGCTTTTGGCAGGATAGTCCCCATTTTTAACAATTTGTCCCGCGTCCCGTGGCATTTTAAAAAAGTCCTGATTTTTGGGAAGAATGCACGACAAGCTAGGGAACGGCGAGAAATAGACCAATTTTTAATCAAGAACCCCCTCCCCACCCCCGGTCAATGGTGTCCCACTTTACCAACGTTAAAATCTGGTCACCTTAGAAAGAATCATTCAAAGTATTTATGAAATGAATTGTCATTCATATTATTTAACCAAACCCACTTTGAAGTTAAGTTTTAACCTAAACAACCTTTTTCAACTTCTTTCATATAAACACTCGTAGAAAAACGTCTTCTGTGGGTTTCTTTTCTGCACAACTTTAATTTACTGAAATGAAAGGGCTCCCACCACCTCACAAGGGTGCAAGAAGGAAAAAAATCAACAACTGTTAGGGGCACCATTTTCAAGGTCTGATATTATAAAGCCAAAGAAGGGAAGGAGGAAGGAAGCATATACAGAGGTGGTCAGTGAAGTTACAGTTTAAGGAAGTCCCCTTTGTGGGTAGTAGCACAATGTGGTTTAACAGCACACTAGCCAGCAAGATAAGACATTTGGTTCATCTAGTCAAATGGTATGTCACTTCAGAAAGGAGCCTGACTTGGTTGCCCCTCAGTCTCTTCTCTTTGTAAAATACATGGGAGGGGGGGGGGCAAATCTCTTGGTTATCTACGATACCCTTCTCATCAAGATGCTACAGAGAACAGAGCACAGCAACTGTGTATGCAAACTCCTGTTCTTTTGTGAAATAGGTGCTATGGAAATTGTGAGAACAGAAGGAGATCTTGAAATCCTATCCGTGTAACCGCCCGCACTTTACCTGGAAACCCAAGGGCCAGTGAAGTTCAAAGTCCCAAGGAATTCAGAAATGAATGGGCAAGAGCAAACAGTAGTGCCACACATGAGTAAAGAACTCCAGGTCTCAAGAGGGCTCCTTCACAACTGAATGAACACAGCATAAGAAAGCCTGCAATTAAGGACCCATAAAAATAGAACTACTGCTTAATCAGACTGTAAACTCAACAAAGCCAGAATAATTCACCTTGTAATTTCTCCACCCTAGCATACTGTATATACTCACTAAATCTTTGTTGTACAAGTGATGAATGAACTAAAACAAATTATCTGAGTCCTTTATAACAAATAAAAGTGTGTGGAAACTGTTCTGCTTAGGAAAGATAAGTGTAGCTAAATATACCAACTTTTCGCTCCATAAGACGCACTTTTCCCCCCAAAAAAGTGGAGGAAAAAGTGTGTGCGTCTTATGGAGCGAATACTGCAAAGAAGAGTGCACGTTGGGGACCTTAATGATGCCGTGGGGAAGCCTGCAGCCAGATCAGAAAGCAGGGACTGCATGGAAGGAGAGCAGGTCCAGGCAGGTCAGGTGCGTCTTATGGAGCGAAAAATACGGTACATATGCATAATACATGTATTCCTTTAAAAGGAGTAAAATTCATATGTTACACTTTCATTAGCAGGAACTTGTACCTATCAATGTTGCTTTTTACAGTGGCAAACAAAACTGAGGAACAGCGAGACCTATGTGATTACTTAGAACAAAGATAGAAAAAAGTTTTCCCATATAACTAGGATAATGGGGGGAGGGGGGGGTTCCTTTCCCACAATCTATTAAAAATCACTAGAGATTTCATTTAGTCTCTTATATAATTTTATTTAACAACCAACTATATTACACATATTTGGTCCTTTTTTTTTCATTTCAGGTATTCACCAATGTAGGATCACACAAATGTTATACACCAAGCTTGTACAACTTGCAACCCAGGATGGCTTTGAATGCAGCCCAACACAAATTCATAAACTTTCTTAAAACATTAAGAAAGTTTTTGTGAGGTTTTCTGTTGCTGTTATTGTTTTGTTTTTTGTTTGTTTGTTTTGTTTTTAGCTCATCAGCTATTGTTAGTGTTAGTGTATTTTTTATGTGACCCAAGATAATTCTTCCAACGTGGCCCACGGAAGCCAAAAGGTTGGACACAACTGTTATAGACAGTTCTCAAAGATCAAAAATTAAAAAGGTAAATGAAAAGCTTTGGTACAAAGACAACAACAACAATGTTTTTAATTTTCTGAGGGATGAGTCATCAAACTTTAATAATGGCAGGAGTTCTTTTAAAAGAGTCATAGAATTAACTGCTGAATAACACAGGTGCTGCTAAGCTCCTTTCTGCAGATAATTCTCTACATATACCTGACCACATCAACAGTAGCTAAGAATTAGGGTGTCCTAAACTGTTTTAGAAACAACAAAATTGAGTTTCACTTTCTCAAATTGCCATGTGATTTCTTCTGACAGTTCAGACCTGGTCATTTATAGTAATATCCACATTTTAGGTTGAGTAGAGATGAACAGTAATAAATACCAAATACTAAATAATTCATCTCCTCAAAAAAAAAGGAGCAGAATTGCATAGGAAATAACTATCATAATGTATCTAAAGTTTTTTTTGCTTCCTCAAGTACTAACTGGTCATCACCATTGTAATTATTACCAGCAAAAACTTTTTGGAAAGCCTAATGGGTGCAAGGTATTGGGCAATAAGTTTAAATTATGAGGCAACAACCTCTGCCCTCATGATTATTGTGTAGTTGGTACTAAACATGAAAATAATAACACAAACAGCCAGAGAGATAGAAAAGGTCTCTCATGTAAGAGATGAAACTTGGATAAAGAGAGAGAAGGAGAACTGTTAAGCATGGCAAGAGCGTATCTTCAAAGGTAGAAAAGTGACAATTATTTTTAAGCAAAGAGTCTGAATAGTCACTAGATTGGTGTCCACTCTGTGGACAATCATATTATTTAAGCTGTATAAGTACTCGCACCTACTTGCACAACCCAAACACATCCTTTCTAGAACTTAGGCAGTGCAATTAGTAGCTGATTCGGAAAAATTCAGATCTGAGTTTTGATTCAGATTTACCAACCAACCAGCCTTCTGGGTGACCTAGAGCAGATAACTCCTTATCCTTACTTTCCACAAGTAAAACATTGGGGGCTCATTCTTAAAAATTCCTTCAAGCTCTAAAAGTATACTGTATGACTCTTTTTTATTACTAACAAATCAATTATCCCCTTGTATAGGTAAGTGTCAGTTATATAAATCTACACAGGGCTAGACAGAACAGAGCTGTTCCACAAATACACCAAGCCCCCTTTCTCCCCAGGACCTTTGCACATGCTGTTCCCTGTGTATGCAATAGGTTTTCTCTGTCTAGCAGTGCTCATGCTCCAGATCTTGAGTATTTTTACCATGGGAGAAGAAAGGTAACCATGTGAGGTGATGGAATGTATCATGTTGTACAGTTTAAATATATACAATCATACTTAAATAAAAGTAAAAAAAAAAAAATTAGGAAATTTAAAAATACTGCTCATACTACAACCTTTGGTTAAGTGGAGGTCTTCCCTAACCCCTCTCCAACTTCTACCACCCTCCCAATCTATACATAGTCATACCTTGTTACTCGACTGCTTTGAAATTCATCAAATTTGACACTCAATTCATTTTGACAAGAAAATTTTGTCCTGGTACTCATCGCACCTTTTCAAAACCAATTAATGAGTGCTCCTATAGTCTATACTTTTATCACCAAAACTCCTTCACTCAGAGAATTTGGTCTCTTTTTTAACTGTTCCTCCAGGGTAAGGTGATCATACCTATCCTCATCAACAAACACTTAATACAAACTACTAATTATAGATGTAGCTTCAAATAAATTATTTTGAAGAATCCTCAGCCTAGTAATCTCAACAGAGAGAAATAAAACTCAGGTTACAAAAATCATGATGTCAAATATATTCTTTTTTTTTTTTTTTTAATTGCAATAAGTTACACATTTTCAATTAAGGCAAGTTTTTGTTTTTGTTTGTTTTTTGTTGTTTTTGTTTCACGATAGACAGGTGGGAAAAGGGAGGTGGGGAAAAACACTGTTTATTTCAACAATAATGTCATTTCCCAAACATTCTGGGAATTGCTTTTTTCAAAATTGCCTTCAGTGTCTAGAGCACAGAGTTTTGAATCACTCAGTGGAAAAATAACTAAATAAAACTTTGATGAAAATTTGACTTTTTGATATCACTAAAAATTCCTGAGAGCTAAGTCTTATGAATAAAACAAATTAGGCAATGCCATTTCTGAACAAAAACACTGATTTTTCTTAAAGCCTTTGTTTCTCTCATCATAATACAAATGATCAATGAATAAGCCACAACTATCATAGCTGGATCCTTGACTGTTTTTCAAGATCTAGAATCTTTTAATTATTTCTAGTTTTAAGTAAAGCATGAGAACCAACCCTTCAATTAAAATCCCTCTTTATTTATTAGTAATTACTGATACTGTACTGTCCTCCATAAAATGCTTTACCTGCCTAATAACTGTTATAACACAGAAGAATAAAAAGTTAAAACTGAGGTGGTGTAGAGATTGGGAAACAGGAAAAAGTGATGACCATGAGAATGATGGCAGAACAGACTAGAATGATTTTTAAATCCAATTTCATGTATCTAGACTCTCCAACATATTCACTGAGTATTCATGGTATCATTGGTACTTTATAGTAATGTAACAAAAGATGGCCTTTCTTCCTTAAATTTCTCTTAACAGTATGGTATCAGTGTTAAATGTCCTGATTTTAATCATAGATAATTGGATAAAGAAGACCAAATGGACTTTGGTCATAATAAAAGATGAAATACTGCCACTTGAGACAATATGGATGGATCATAAGATTATCATGCTAAGCGAAATAAGTCAGATGACATAGTAGTGTTTTGAGGTGAGAAAATAATGCATGTAAATTACAGTATTTAGCACAGTGCCTGGCATGTATCTGGTGCTCAATAAATGTAACATTATTATTACTGATTTGCAAAAAAAAAAAAGAGTTAAAATAGCAAGACTATGATACTACTATCCAGGGAAAATCCTGCTTACAAGGTTGGCTAACCCTTAGCTTGAACTAGGACTTGGGGAGGGTCCTACCATTCCCAGCAATGGTGATAATGGCTCACTGAGCCTAAACTCTTTGTACAAACAATATGCTGAATACCTGCTTTCCTTTTGCAGTCTGAAATTTCGGTATATGCTAGGCAGAGGGTGCCCATGTGACCAGACTTCAGTGAAAACCTTGGGCTTTGAGTCTCTACTGAGTTTCCCTGGTAGACATTTCATAATTGTCACAATTCGATGCTGGAGGAATTTTGCACACCCTTTGCGACTCCATTGAGAAAAGATTCTTGCAAGCTTGTGCCTGGTTTCCTCCAGTTTTACCTCATGCACCTTTTCCCTTTACTGATTTTGCTTTATTTATAATATTATAAATCACAGCTATGAATACAACTATATGCTGAGTCCCATGAGTTCTAGTGAATCATCAAACCTGGGGGTGGCTTTTGAGATCCCTGACACAACTAGTGTCCCTAGTCCTCAACTTTGTAAACTATTTGTCAGTTTCCATACTGAAGCAGCAAGAAACCAACCAAATTAGTAGTACCAAAGTCCAATTATAAAAAGTTCCTGATTTGTTAGCTAATAAAAGTTGCAGATTTACATACAGCTTGAAATATTTTTATTCAACATTTCAACATTGAGAAATCTCTCTACTCGTTTTCTCACTATTATTTTATATGGCCTTTTTCCTGATTTATCTCCAGCCCTGCTCCCCTCTGGATTCTATCTCTGTACCACACAGAACCACTGGAATAACAGGTGATCTAACCCAGGTATCATTTAGTTCCCTGACCAGAAAGCAAGATCACTGATTCAACCCCTTTTTCTGTTTTATTATGAGTAAGATCAAACAGTATAAATTGCCAAGAAGATCTCTTACCAGTTCACTAGAATATGCAAAAACATGAACTAATTGAAAGCAAAAAGAGCAAGGTGGACAAACCAAAAAACACAGCACAAACTGAATCACAGTTTTCCCGATATCATATTTGCATAAATGGCTTGACTGAATTTCTCATCATCAAGAACAGAATTTCTCAGCATATTTCAAAAAGCACAATAAACTACACTTCACAGAAAGAATTTCAGTAAGTGCCTATTCTCATCACGTTGAAAGGGATCCAAGGAACCAGGAAAGGATGGATGTCTGTGTCAGTTTATGATTAACTGAGAATTTTAATAAAGCATTAATGGCACTTAATTACCATGAAGAAACTAAGAATCAAAGCTACTGAATCAATCAATAGCCTACCTACTGTTTTTCTTATAAAAAGAGAACCATAAACAACTAAAACAAATATCCTTAAGGCTATTTATTTTAACCCCTGAGTGTCCCCCATGGTTTTTCTAATCCAGCTCCAGAGTGTTACATTTTTTCACAAAATATTATTTTTACACTTATCTTAGCCAAAAAGCCAAGAAGTGATATATTATTTTTAAAATACCTGTTGATCCTCACAGGTTACCCATGTCATGACCCCTTTTGGATCACAGCTTCTAGGGCTAAGGAGGTGAAAACCAAAACATTCATCCATGGAAAACAGAGAACTGAGCACATTAGCCCAAACAGGGAAGAAACAACAGTGAGGTGCTATGGGGCTTACCCGAAAGCCAGGCAGAGAGTTGTCATACAGGAACTCAGCCCATTCTTGTCAGAACTTTTATTTTTCAAGAATTCAGATTCCCATCTTAAAACTCTTAACTTTTTAACGTAAGTACCTATTTACTTTTAACCGTGAGAGGCAAACGAATCTGTGGCCACGTTTATAGTGGAAAGTCTAAGTTTGCTAATGAATGTCAGTTCCTGAGAAAAGAATCCAGGAGGGATCAAAATGCCCAGTTCATCAGAGGTGTGCAGGTGAAGGTAGGAAATAAGCTAACAGGACTAGGCTCCCTGGGCTGGTCATAAGTGGCCAGGAAGGAGATGAATCAGAGGCTGGGTTTTTACATGTTGACACAAGCTCATTGTCCTTTCTGGTTCTCATTATGGCTGAAGCAGTTCCCAGGTAGTAGGCCATGTTCTGAAATAACAGAGGTACCACAGTTCTCTTCATTCTGTTTAAGCTAAAGCAATTATGGCATTTTTAACTTTATATACTTTGCACTTCAAAGAGACTTAACAATGGCAAGCTATTTCAGTAGTATCAGTCCATATTTCTAAGCTAATCTAGGTTTCTAAGGCCTTTTGGTTAGTAAACTACCACATTTGACCACTTTCAGTGTTACTATATTTCTATTCTTTTCTTAGATTCAAATCATAATAAATCATTACCATAGAGCAAAAATGTATTAATGTTTCTCCCTAAAATCAGTTTTAGATTTTAAAATAATTCATATTTCTGATCTTGTCTGAAATCCTTTTGGAATCTTGAATTTTTCAGATTTAACAAATGAAATATAGCATATATGCCATCTAGTATATAACAATCCCAGCAGGGACTGCAACAGCCCCACATAATTAAACATATTAATATTTCTACACATACACACCACACAAAAAGTTCACAGAGTAGGATAAATAAAGACTAAAAATAGCCTCATCTCTAGTCAACTAAAAGAGTTTTTGAAGTTTCAGTCTTCTGCATTTTGGCCATTAGGAAGGTGGATAAAGAACTGTTGTCCTAAATTACATACATCTGCAGAATTCCACAGGTCACAATGGCAAGCCACAGCAAACATTAACATTGAAGACCACTGTTGAGAAGCACTGCCACTCAGTCTGAATTAGGGGAACAAAACCACAGAGAAATCAGTGGGAGTAAAAAAACAAAACAAAACACGAAAAAAAAATAACTAAATCAACTTCTGAGAAAGGCACTCTAGGAAAAAAACAGAATGAAAACACAAAACCGCACAATCACTAACTGTTAACGATCTAGACAGCAGCATGTGATCAGGTAAGGGCACCTTAGTCTCCAGCCATTCCCTGGAACCCATGCATCTTTCTGGTAGGGAGGACCATGGCTGGACCTGCACCGCTATGTGATGCATTCCTAGCACGTCAGGAGGAAAAGGTGGGCCAGAGGCAACTATACACTCATGTATCTCAGCCAGCAGTAGGGCCAGTGAGTGGCAAAAGTGACTGGAAAGCCTGGGATGTGGCTAAAACATGCCCTCCCTATGCCACATGCTCATGACCAGGTTTTTAGTGAGCTGCTTCTCCTTGCTCAAGAAACTCTGCAGTAGCTATTTAGCACAAAAAGTAATTCAACTTTAAGTCAACTTCAGTAACATGTTGGGTCCAGCAAATCACTATCAGTTTTATGTAACGTCTATGTAATAATGAAGAAATAGTCATATAAAGCAATGAACATAGACATAGCCTATATGTACTGAAGAAAACTTTGATACATAATACAGTAATTTATAGGAAAGAGATATGCACACAATATGCTCAATGAATTCCATAAGGATTTAATCTGTTTTTGCTAGAGGTAAGTTTAATTCAGTAAGCTTATATAAAATGTATACCCATATACAGTAAACCTATAATTAACAGATTTGTGAATAATGTCTATCTATATCCTAAAGTTTATCTTTCAAATCCAAATGACAACAAATCATTACCTTAACTTTATTAACATAAAGCTTATTCCTTAAGTTTTGGGGGCTGGGGGTAGAGAGAGAGGGAGACAGAGTCATAAAATAGTATCAACATAGAATGTAGAAGAGTAAATTTTGATCATCTCTTACCTCTGCTCGACCCTCATAGTAGGTTAACATGGACTTTGTTAACACAAAAAGTCTCTCTTTGTAGTTTAAAGGAGATGTCTTCTTTTTCTGCTGTGACCTTTTAATAAGAATCTCTTCTAGAATAGTGTTAAAATTCATCTCGGTCTTCTGATCACTATTCCTCCTGCCATTGAAGATCCCAGTATCCTAAATCAATAGTTGAAAAAAAAAAAAGTGACAATTTTAATTTTCCAAGGATGCTGTCTTTTCGGATTACCAAAATAGATTTTATCCTTACCACAACTGGAGAGAATGAATGATATTCTATGTACCCTGATTGAGAATACCCAAGACACAAAAGCTCAACTTCCTCTCCTTCCTTCCCCAGTCCTGTTCTGTTCCTCCATTTCCCAGCACTCATAAGAAAATCTGATCAAGGTTTGCTATGATGATGATTCACTTCTTTGTATCTCCTTAGCATCCTCTAACTTTTGGCATACTATTCTGCTATTTGCTTGCAGTTAAATAAATATCTCAGATGTAAGAGTACATTTCATCACCTGCATGGCTAGTTTAGGCTGGTATTTAAATTGCCTTTTGGTGCACAAAATGGATGAACACATAGACACAGTAGACACAGACATGTGAACAAAATGAATTACCCAGTGGTAAACGTGATTCAGTCTCCAACTCTGACAAGGATATAATCTTAATCAAACATCCTAGTCACGAGAGCCACAAGGATATCCTCTGATGTGTACATTACCACAGTCCACAGTTCTCTTCTCAACCACAAGAGAAAAAGAATTTCACAGCTAACCTACTCAGGGCACAGTCCATCTGAATAAGGTCTTCAGTCATATATTTGGTGCCCCCATCCAAACTATCCACACCTGAACTGCCTTCTAAAATTCAACAAAATGCAATTATCTGAAAGTCCAAAGACACTCAGAAAAGGCCTGAAGATTCTTATTTGAGACAAGTTGAACTGACAATAATCTTTTATTCCCTTCCCTTCATCACACTGCATATCAAAACACAGACACAATGAAAGTCATACGAAGAACATAAGGGGTCACTGAGAGCATAGCCAGGGACATGACACTAAGTTAGCCACTGAGGAATTCTACCATCTTCACACGCAACCTGAAACCTCGGAAGCACCCTTACAACTCTCCATTACTGACCTGTAGTCATCCAGTCAGGCCCCTCCATTTTCCATACAGTTACTCTTCAAGAGCTTAACCTCTGTATATGAGTTCCTTCATTTATAAACTATGGAACTAAACACTACAAGGTAATACGAGGTTTAATGAGATGTGGAAAAGAATTTGTTATGCAAACACTACACAAATGCTTATTATTGTTATTTTTTTTAATTCCACTGCTCTTTTCCTAGCTCAGAGCATTACAATCTTGACCATAATAGCAGCATTCCAACTGGTCTTTTTCCCCCAAGTTCTTGCCTCATTTTATTCAAACTCCATTACTACATTACCCCTCATGCCCAACAGATCATTCTTCAAAGATACCACTTTCATCATGACATTTCATGCATCAGAAATCCTCAAAGCCTCCCTCCAACCTACAGGATAAAGTCAAAACTCCTTAATTTAACACTGGAGATTGTCTACAATCTGGCTGCAACCTAATATCCAAGCTTTACTTCCACTCCTCCCCAAACACTCCACAACCAGTCAAAATCCTTGGCATTCAATTCCTGGCCTACAGAATCTTCTTTCTCCAGCTATGAGAACTCAACCAACTCAAAACTCACTTCCTTGATTAAGCCTTTCCTGATGACTCCAATTAATGAAAAACCTTCTGATTGTACCTGTGATCTCTGTATCACTCATTATAGAATTCATCATTGTCTTCCGTTCTATAGCAATTAATGTACATATTTTAACTTTCACCTAGATTTTAAGCTCCTAAAGAAATAGTTATCTGCCTCAAGTACACATCAGAATTACCTAAGGAGATTTTTCTAAACACAGATGTCCAGAGTCCACACCCAGATAACTGAATTCAATTGCTCAGGGGTGAGGCCCAGAGCATCATGATTTAATGTGCAGGTAGATTTGAGGGTCACTATCTTAAAGAAAGAGATTGGGGGAGATGCTGGGATGGCACAGCAGGTTAGGCACTCATCTTGCAGCTCTGGGGTCCTAGGACTGTATCCTGGCCCCAGCCCATGCAGATTCATATGCTGAACTGGGTTGTGCCCCCATTTTGGTTCTCACCAGAGCGAGCTTCCCACATGGGAGGCCCCTGGTTCAGCTCCCACCCTAGGTGTACTTCCCATGTAGCAGGCTTCCAGCTCATGGGGATGTGACTCCCATGCAGGAGGCTCCCATCCCAGTTCCTGCACTGTGCAGCCCCAGTGCTCACCAGTGGAGTGAAATTATATTGAAAACTAATGACATACAACTATGGAAACTGCTCTCGGCCTCCCCACTTTTCTCTGTCTCTCTTTGTCTCTTTCTGTCAAAAACAATGAAAATAAATCTTTAAAAAAAGAAAAAGATTGGGCTCTTACACTAACTCTTTATACCATTCTTGGTGTTTATGATAGTCTCTCAATAAGAAGCTGGATAACAGACCTAGTACACCTATTGACTATCCTAAGCTGAGAGGTCAGGAAAAAGCTCTTACTCCTTTTGCATCTAAGCTGGTCCTCCTAATTTTAAATTAAAATTTGGGTACTCTATCATTTCTTTTTCTTAAGAAACTATTGATATGAAAATACCACTTTGGAAATCACCTTTTCATCTTGGTGCAACAAATACTCAATGCAGGGTAAAAATGATAACTTACAAGAATGGATTATAAAAGAAAAGCAAGCTATGCCCTGGAAAGTAAGCTATATGCAAATGTGTAGTTCCCAGCCCAGTGCGTAATAACATAGTTACCAAATAGAAGGCAGACTTTTGAAAGGTCTAGTAGTATAAGTGGGACATAGCTCATCTGAAGTTTTAGAAGCAAAAGGTCTCAATATCAGGGGCAGAAGAATCATCAAGCTTAGAAGTAGGTTTCATAGAATGGATTAAAATCAGAATGGCAAGGAATGCCATGATGACTCAGAGAGTTTAGCACTCACTCGTCTTGCAGCCCTACAGTCCAAGGATCAAATCCCAGCCCCGGCCTGTGTAGACCCATATACTGAACTGTGGTATGGCCCCAGTTCAGTTCTCACCTGGGCAAGCTTTCCATGTGGAAGGCCACCGGCCCGGTTCTTGCTTTGCATCCCTACCCCTACCCCCACCCCACCTACCTGTGTGGAATGAAATTATGTCAAAAACTGATGACATACAACTATGGAGACTGCTCTGGGCCCTCCCCCTTCTCTCTGTCTCTTTCTCACTATGTCAAAAAACAATAAAATAAATCTTTAAAAAATAAAATACATGGTGGTGGAGGGGGACCTGATTCTGAGAGGTGGGCACATAATGCGATGCATGGGTGATGTGATGTGGAGTTGTACATCGGGAAACTAATTGTTACCAACCATTGTCACCCCATTAAATTTAACAATAAAAAAAATAAGTAAAAATAAATAAATAAATAAATAAATAAAATAAATAACAAATAAATAAATAAAATAAAATTAGAATGGCAATCATCAAGGGCAATCCTAGAAGCTAGAAGATAATGGAGAAAACTTCTAAAGAAAATTGATTTCTAACCTAAAATTATATACTCAACCAAACTATCAATACAGTGGTAAGATAAAAAGACATTTTTCAAATCTGTAAGGCTTTAAAATTTTATCTCCTATTCACACTTCTCAAAAAGCTACTTAAAGATGTTTTCTACCAAAATAAAGAAATGAACTACAAACTACATGGAATCCAGGCAACAAATATCCCAACACAAAAGAGAGGTACAAAGAAGCTCCCAGATGATGGTAAAGGAAAATCCTAAAATGACATTGATCAGTAGTAGGCCAAGAAAGCAACTAGGCCAAGTTAGATCAAGTTAAAAGTGTTTTAGAAGAAACAATTCTTTCAGGAGATGAACCTGAAGGTATTGGAAGAAGATTTACAGTAAATTAGTAAAACTTACTCAACTTAAAAAAATTAATTAATTACAGGGGAAAAAACTGTACAGAAAAGAAAAAATAATCACAGTATGGTACACAGTTCAACTACATACTACACCTAGATTATCATAATAAAGTAAATAATAAGTAATAATCCCACTACTAATATAAACATATTGGGGGTAACTGAGTGCAGAAAATGTGCTTGTGTAGGGGTGGGAGAGTACATTATGAAAGAGAGCTATATCCTCCACAGTAATAGTAGGAAGTCTACAGAGCATACCTAAAACTGAAAACACAAGAAGTGGCAACATACGTATGTTACATAGAAATTGATTGTACTAAAATGTTTTTTCAAATAAAGATGGTGGGGAAGCCGGAATGGCTCAGTGGGTTAGGTGCTCACTTTGCAGCCCCGAGGATGGAGGATCAAATCCCGGCCCTGGCCCATGCGGACCCCCCAGCTCGGTTCTCACCGGGGCGAGACTGTATCTCTCTCTCGCTCTCTCTGTCAAAGACAATAAATAAATCTTTTTTTTTTTTTTAAAGATTTAGTTTTATTATTGTTTTTGACAGAGAGAGCGAGAGAGAGAGAGAGAGATACAAAGACTGAGAGAAGGGGGAGGGCCCTGAACAGTCTCCATAGTTGCACATCATCGGCTTTTCCACATAGTTTCATTCCACAGGTGGGTGCGGGGCTGCACAGGGCAGGAACTGGGCCGGGGTCTCGCTCTGGTGAGAACCGAACTGGGGGCACTCACCAGTTCAGCATATGGGTCCGCACAGGCCGGGACCGGGACTTGACCCCCAGTCCCCAGGGCCGCAAAGTGAGCGCCTAACCCACTGAGCCATCCCGGCCTCCCCATAAATAAATCTTTTAAAAAGTAAAATAAAATAAAATAAAAAAATAAAGATGGTTGTCTCTGAAATCATAAAATTATTGGAAGATGGCACTGTAAAAGGGTATGTTCTCTACTACTCTCTTCCCCTAAAAGTCTATTCAAACTATAAAACATGAAAAACAAAGGAAAATAATCTCATCTCCCAATGAACAAAAGAAGTCCTTCAATCCCAAACAACAAAGTATGAAACACATACTGGTAGCTGCCAAGTACTGTGTAAAGTGTACCAAGAGAGGAGGAGGCTGAGAGTAGATTTCCCTAAAAGTGAATATATTTCCAGAAAGGTCAACCAATGACCTTTTGATAATATCAGTGAAATCCAGAGGGATAAATCAGGGAGCATTGCTACAGAATTACTATTTACACAGAAAATAATAAAAATTGTAATAACCATTATCAAGCTTTTACTGTTTTGTTATATGTTGTCACTGTTCAAAGCACTAAGTACTTTAGACATATCAAGTCATTTAATTCTCTCAACAAACCTTCTCAAGTAGTTACTATTACTATCTATATTTTACAAACCACATAGTAAGAATAAGAGTCAGATTTTAATATAGGCAATCTAACCACAGAGTCTGCACTATTAAAGACTATACTGCATGCCTTCTTAGTGGAAGAAAAGGGAGAATGAAGGAAAAAGCATGACAGCTACTTTCAGCCTTCTAGTTAGGGAAATAGCTAAAAAAACAATGGGATTCAATCTCAAGATTTCAACAGAGATCATTTATGACTTCCAAGGCATCACTAAGAGGCACACCAAAGTCTCAGTACCAAAAACTGAAGGAAGATGCTCTCTCTGAATGAAGGAAATAATAGGTTTAATGTTCTAAATTAGAAAATGAAGATAAAACAAAATTTCGGAGTACTCCATCTTAACTCCCAGCAATTCTCCACCACAAATTGCTAACCCATTCAGAAATAAGAATCACAAAGGAACCAGCTATCAGTTACAAATATCTTCTTTAAATAAAACTCAAAGCTTCAACTTAAAAGCACTTTTTTCTGTATCTCACTGGAGTTGAACACTATTCTCTTTACCTTACCTGATAACCAAGAAAAGTTGAGAAACCTTAACAAACAATTATAAAATTTGTATGGAATCACAAAGACCCCAATTGCCAAAGCAAACCTGAGAACTAAGAACAAAACTGGAGACATCACACTCTGATTTCAGACTACAGTAGACCATCTGTTAACCAGAACTCAAGCAACCGATGCTCTCAAGCAACTGTGAAAATATTTTTGCTTTTTGCTTATGATTTTACCGATTGATTGAGAGTGCCAGTTGCTTGAGTTCTGGTTAATGAAGTGTCTACTAACATTTATCCAGAATCCACCAATCCCCACAGGTGCCAGTTAACTGAGAGTCTACTATACATTACAAACAGTATGGTATTGGCATAAAAATAGACACATAGATAAATGGAACAGAATGGAGAACCCAGATATAAACCCACACTTACATGGTCAAGTAATTTACAAGAAAGGAGGCAAGAATAGACAATGGGGAAAGGACAGTCTCTTCAATAAATGGTGTTAGGAAAACTGTATAGCCATATGCAACAGAATGAAACTGAACCCCTATCCTAGACTAGGCTGACCAGATGTACTATTTTAAATGGGACAGAAAACAACGATACTGCCCCCATTTTAAACAATACATATGGTCAGCCTAAACTCACTGGGCTAAATTCAAGGTGTCAGTCAGCTGACTATAGGTACCATTGGAAATGAGACAGCACCGTTGTTTTCTGCCCCATTTAAAATGGTACATCTGGTAAGCCTATCCTAGACCATACACAAAAATAACTCAAAATTGAATAAAGTGCTTAATGTAAGACCTGAAAGCATAAAGCTCATAGGAGAAAGTATAAGTGGCAAGCTTCCTGACATATGTCTTAGAGATGATTTTTGAAATATGACAAAGGCAACAAAAGCAAAAATAAACAACTGGAACTACATTAAACTAAAAAGCTTCTGTGAAACATCTAACATGATCAACAAAATGAGAAGCAACTTACAGAATGGGAGAAAATACTTGCAAATCTTGCATTAACATATAATATGTAATTTGGTTAATATGGAAAATATATAAAGAACTCATACAACTCAACAGCAAAAAAAATATTTTTAATTAAAAAACGGGCAGAAGACCCGAATAAATATTTTTCCAAAGAAGATATACAGATGGATAACAGGTACATGAAAAGACACTCAACGTCACTAATCATCAGGGAAATGCAAATCAAAACAATGAAATATCTCCTCATACCTGCTAGAATGTCTACAATACTATCAAAGAGACAAGAAATAGTAAGCATTGGTAAGGATGTGGAAATAACGAACCACAGTGCACTGTTGTTGGGAATATAAATTGGTACTGTCATTACTAAAAACAGTAGAAAGGTTCCTCAAAAGAATTGAAAATAAAACTACCACATGATCCATCAATTTCATTTCTGGGTATTTATCCAAAGAAAACAAAAATACTAACTTGAAAAGATTTATGTACCCCCAGGTTAATTGCAGCATTATTTACAATAGCCAAGATACGGAAACAACGAAGTGTCTATTGATGGAAAAAAAAGAAGTGGCAAATATGCACACTGAAATATTATCCTGCTATAAAAAAGAATGAAATCTTGACATTTGCAACAATATGGATAGACCTCAAAAGCATTATACCAAGTGAAATGAGTCAGAGAAAAACAACTATCATGATATCACTTTTATATGTGGGTTCTTTAAAAAAAAAAGACTGGTGGTTGCCAGAGGCAGAAGTTGGGGGAATAGGGAAGCAAAGTTGGTAAAAGAGGTCAAAAGGCACCAACTTCCAGTAAAAAAAAAATCACTCCTGGATATGTAACATACAGCATAGTGACTATAGTTTATAATACTGTACTACAGGTTTAAAAGTTGCTAAGGAAATAAATCTTAATTAACTAGACTTATTATGGTGATCATTTTCCATATATACAAATTTAAAATCATTGTTTTACAATTGAAACTAATATAATGGGGGAAGCCGGGATGGCTCAGTGGGTTAAGCACTCACTTTGCAGGGCCGGGGACCAAGGATCGAATCCCGGCCCCAGCCCATGTGGACCCAACATGCTGAACTGGGGAGTTCCCCCAGTTCAGTTCTCTCTCTGTCTCTGTATCTCTCTCTCTCTCTATCTCTCTCTTTGTCAAAAAAAACAAAAAAAGAAACTAATATAATGTTATATGTCACTTATACCTCAATTTTTTTAAAGATTTATTTTTATTGTTTTTGAGACAGAGAGAGAGAGATACAGAGACAGAGAGAGAAGGGGGAGGGCCCAGAACAGTCTCCATAGTTGCACATCATCAATTTTTCCACATAGTTTCATTCCACAGGTGGGAGCAGGACTGCACAGGGCAGGAACTGGGCTGGAGTCTCACCCGGTGAGAACGGAACTGGGGGCACTCCCCAGTTCAGCATATGGGTCCGCACAGGCCAGGGCCAGGATTCGATCCTCTGTCCCCAGGGCTGCAAAGTGAGCGCTTAACCCACTGAGCCATCCCAGCTTCCCCATACCTCAATTTTTAAAAACTTAAAAATAAATTTTTTTAAAGTTTGGAAAACTTAACACATTAGTCTTTGAACACCAATATTCTGAAGCAGATAATTGGAAAATGTCAGTTTCATCCATGAGAAACCCAAACTACCAAGAAGTTATATTCTCTACTCAGTACTGCAAATCTGAGTACCAGACTAAAGGCCCTTAGTTTCATAATCTGGCAATTTTAGCCAAAAGAGCTTAGTACCTTTTTCATCATGAAAGATTTTTCCGGGGTGGGGGACGGGGGGTTAAAATTTATTTTATTGATTTTGACAGAGACAGACAGAGAGAAGGGGGAGGGCCCAGAGCAGTCTCCATAGTTGACAGCATTAATTTTCCATATAGTTTCACTGCACAGGTGGGTATAGGGCTGCACAGGGCAGGAACTGGGCCGGGAGCCTCCTGCATAGGCCCCGGCAAGAACTGAACTGGGGGCACACCCCAGTTCAGCATATGGGTCCACATGGGCCAGGGCCAGGATTCGATCCTCGATTCCCAGGGCTTCAAAGCGAGCACTTAACCTGCTGAGCCATCCGGGCTTTCCTGGTAAATTATTTAAAAAAAATAAGTTATAAATGAATACATACATACATAAAATTTAAATTTAAAAAGTAACTACTAGAGCTGTCCATCTCAGTCCATAGAAATTTTCATAGTACTTTTTAATCAAAGGAACAGAGGTGCTAACCAGGAAATTTAGTCAGGAACAGATGAAAACAAAAGTGATTATGAGTTATCAAATGATAGCATGGTAGGAGGTACAGTAAGTAAGAAACCAATGGCCTGTAGTTATCAGAGTAGGGAAAGAATAGACTCAGGAAGAAGGAGAGTGATTTAAAGTTGTTGAAATTGTCATCTTACGAGGCTGAGCCACATGAAATTGCCAATATCCCTCACTATTTTACAATAAAATCGGCCAATATTTTAAGTTCACAAACTCATCCTAGAAAAAGTGCTACATACCACATAACTTCGAAGTCCTCCCCCTGGGAAGCTATGCAACAATGCAAGTGCCTAGTCCACCCTTCAAAGCAATTTTGGAACTTTTTTTCAGGAATGGCCATCAGAGCTGTCCTTGATTTACCTTTGATGTCCCAAATGTCATCAAAATGTCTTCCTTTCCATCTTTATCTTCAGATAAAATAAAATAAAATAAAATAATAAAAGTCATTGGGGCCACATCAGGTGAGTAGGGAGGGTGTTCCGATAGTTCTTCGTTTGGTGGCTAAACACTCCCTCACAGACAGTGCCCTGTGTAAGCTGGTACATTGTCCTGCAGCAAGAACTATAAGTTGTTGGTGAAAAATTCAGGTCGTTTTCATATCAGCTTTTTCAGGCAGCCTTTTCAGAACTTCCAAATAGTCAACTTGGTTGACTCTTTGTCCAGTTGGTACAAATTCATAATAAACAATCCCTCTGATATTAAAAAAAAAAAAAAGTTAGCAACTTCATTTTGACTCTTGATTTAGATTGATGGAACTTCTTTGGTTGTGGAGAATTGGCTGATTTCCATTGTGCACTCTGACACTTTGTTTCAGGGTTTTATTGGTACACCCATGTTCCATCACCAGTGATAACATGGCCCAAAACACTGTCTTATCTCTCAAAAAGGTCTTGGCAAACTTTGACTCTCCTTTGCTTTTGTTCATCAGTGAGCTCCTCTGGGACCATTCTGGCACACGCCTTTCTCATGCCATAATTTTAGTGAAGATTTTTCTGTTTCTCTAATAGATGTTGACTTGGTCTGCTATGCTTCTCATGGTCAGCCGATGATTTTGACAATTTGCTGAATTTTTGCAATGTTTTCTTCAGTTTTGCTCATCGCTGGCCACCCTGACCTCTCTCTATCAATGATGCTTTCTCTCTCCTCAAAAAAAATGTTTAATCCTTTTGTACACTTCTGTTTTCTTCATGGCATTATTCCCATAAACTTGGACTAATATACCCCTGATTTCACTTCCACTCTTGCCAAGCTGAACAAGAAACTGGATGTTTGTTTGTTGCTCTAATTCAAGCTCCGACATTCTCTCGAGGGTACACAAAACCACGTAACAAGACTATTGAATACCACTCAGCAAGACACCACCATAGGCTGGCATGAACACAGCTGTAAGACACTGATATACCAAGATTATGAAACTTTACCAAGTTGTTTGTACAGTGTTGAAAACATTAAGCACAAGGTGGCAAGTTTTCAAACTTAATTGTCAGACCTTGTATAATTCAATCTACTACTTGATAATGCCCTAAAATTAGTGGAGTTTAGTTAAAAGCCTTGGTCTTAGAACTTCTACATCAAAACACATTGCTTATTATACATCTCATTGTAGGTTTATGATAAAGATAATGTCTATTTGCAATTTTAAGAAATCTAATATGAATAAACATTAGACTGACATTTATATGAGAAATCAACGCTGTGTGCTTGCCAACAGTATCTGTAGATCATATTTCAGTTCAAAAGTATCTAAAATGGGTAGATATTATATAAGAACAAATCTAACCATGCTCTCTTCTGCAATGTGTACTCTCCACTTAAGCCCCAATTTCATTTTATTTATTTTTTTACAGATTTATTTTATTGTTTTTGACAGAGAGACAGACACAGGAAGATAAAGAGAAGGGCGGGGGGGGGGGGGGGACAGAGCAGTCTCCATGGTTGCACTTCATCAGTTTTCAACACGGTTTCATTCCACAGAGGTGGGAGGGGGCTGCACAGGGCAGAAACTGGGCTGGGGGCCTCCCACATGGGAGGCACGCTCCCTTGAGCCAGGGGCCCAACCGGAGGGCAAGAACCAACTGGGGCCTCCCGCACGGGAAATACACCCCAGTCCAGCACATGGGTCCCCACGGGCCAGGGCCGGGATTCAATTCTTTATCCCTGGGGCTGCAAAGCAAGCGAGCCATCCCAGATTCTCCTCAACATGGTTTTCATTCCACAAAGGTGGACAGGGGCCACGCAGGGCAGAAACTGGGCTGGGGGCCTCCTGCATGGGAGGAACTAGGCTGGGGGCCTCCCGCATGTGAGGCATGCCTCCTCAAGCCAGGGGCAGACTAGGGGGTGAAAACCAAACTGGGGGCCTCCTGCATGGGAAGCACAGCCCAGTTCAGCGTATGGGTCCACTCGGTCCAGTGCCGGGATTCAATCCTCCATCCCTGGGGCTGCAAAATGAGTGCTTAACTCATTGAGCCATCCCAGCTTCACCCCAATTTCATTTTATAAAAGGGAATTAAATAGCAAAAATACAAGCAAATTTAAAAAAAAAATATGCTAGGCTAACTTCTATCAGAATAAAGGGCACATTTTGGCTCCCCATTTAACATCATTAATTGGAGCTATTCCAGAATTAGGCAACATTTTAGCTCCCAAAAGAAAGTTAACCCTGTAGCCTTTTTTATCCATTAAACAAAGACACCCAGTGATGAACTATATTTTCTTAAAAGTGTTAAATATTTCTTCTTTTAGTCAATTGCTACGTAGTAGCCTACAGCATTTTGGGGACTTGTCTGCTGACCTATTAAAGCTGGACTGGTGAGGAATCCAAGCATCAAAGATGTGAGTATGTAGTAAAACCTTAATCATTCAGTATCATCTAAAGAGAGGACTTCATGGGACAAAAGGCAAAAATTACAAAGGCCAGCTGACTTATGTCATCTATCCTGGTAATGTACCCAGCCCAGTCTACTACCACATGGTGGGTGACTGGACTAGGAGGCAAGTAAACCTAGAAACAGACTTAGCGATGCTGCACTAAGAGAGCTGTTTCTATTACTAATTGTCCATATATACAGACATGTGCATGGATATAACATGTCCTCTCTAAGATAGGTTTGGGTCTCACACTGCAGGTCTTTGGCTGTGAATGGATTTGGAGGCCTCCCCCTTTGTAAAATGGAGGCGGGGAAGGATATAAAAAGAGTAATGGATGAAGAAAGAAGATTTAGAAAAGAAACCATGTATAATATTTCTATGAATCAACAAATATATTTACTATACAGGGGAGTCATATAGTTAAGTGGTTCTAGAGAGAAGCAAAAGTTGTCATAACATAAAAGTATTCATTAATCAAGTGACCATATAGACCCCAATCAAATACCCCTTCCATATTACTAAGTTCTGCTCTACTGGTCATTTTCTCTCACTGAATGAGAGATGCAACAGTTAACAATACAGTTTCAAATGAAATATCAAACATTGAAAAGACGATAACTTCCAGTAAGTCAATGAGTGATGTTACAGAATTGTTACAATCACACTCAATACTACTGGCAAATGAGAACCTTGCAGTTAGTGAGCAAGTAAGAAAAAAAAATAAAGAATCAGAAGAATCAAAATAGAATACAGAATGACTTAACTCTGGAACAGTGCTTTTTGCTCCATTCCTCCTCCTCACATTCCCACACACATACCCCAATCCATTCTCCTCTTCTTTCTAGACACATGGTCTAGAAATAATATTTCCCAGCCTTCTTTGCCATTAGGTATGGCCATCTAAGTTAAAGCCTATTAAAGAACAAATTTCAACTGAGTATATTTGAAGTTTTAATTGGCTTTAGTAAGTGATTCATGAATTGGGCAGCTTCTCATCTAGCAACAAGAAGGGCATTCCAATAAGTTGTACAAAACAGAAGGTTTAGAGGCAAAAAATAACAATAATAATAATGTCTAAAACTAAGAAATTAAGAGTAGATTACCAGTATTTCAGGCAAGGACACCTTCTCTAAGTGGAAGACAGGGGTCTTATCAAGCAGTGTTGATCAGGAGATTCCACCCCTGGGAGAGTCTGAAACTGCAATTAGGTTAATCAAGTTTTGGTGACATGGCTTTAAAAAAGTGACTACATTTTCGCCTATTGTTTCTTTTCTTAACAAGCCAAGAGTTACGTGCAGAATTGATATGTGGATCATTTTCATCTCAAAGGCAAGTTACTTTCCCTGGGTTTAGAGCATTTTCCATTTTCCCATCAGCTGGAAACTACACATGGAAGACTCAACTTTCTGTATACATTCCAGGCATCACCCAAGAGAGAAGAGGAATAAAATGGAACTGGAACCTAGTCCCTGAATGACTTCATGGAGCAGAGCTGCCCCAACAGCCTAGATGAGGTAACCAACATTGTAAAAAAGAAATATACTTCTATCTTATTTTTGAAATTACTACAGTGGTCCTTCGTTATAATGGCTTAATCTTTATTCTACTTAATAGATACACCTTCACAAAAACTGATTGCTTTCTAATGCTTTTGAAAAAATGGCCCTTTTTAGACATGTGCTAACAAATTCAAATGTAAAGGGAAGTATAACTTGTTCATGCATTTTAATCAGAAAATACCAAGTATAATGTAAGTGGTGCTATATATGACATAAACATGTTTTCACTTTATTTTTCAGAATAAAATCTGAATCATACTAGCCTTTTCTTTTCTTTACTACTTACTATAAAATTTAAGTGGATTCAAGGGTGAGAAAGGAGGGAGGGGGCCTCAAATACATGGTGATGGACAAAGAATTGACTGGGTGGTGAGCACACAATGTAATACATAGACGATATAATGCAAACTGTACACCTGGAATCTATGTAATTTTTACCAACCAATGTCACCCCAATAAATTTAACAATTATAAAAAAAATAAATAAAATAAATAAAATAAAAATTTAAGTGGAATCACTCTAAGTGACAATATTTTGGTACTAATTCTTCCCAGATGTGAGAATTTCTGATACAAAACAAATACTTCTCTTTCTGTTTCTTGCTCTCAGAGAAAAACAATAACCAGTGAAAGGAGGCATGAATAATAGGTTTCTCAAGTGGTTAAAGTGATTTTCAGCACCTTTTGCTAGAAGGAAACATGAGAATAATAAAAAGTAATTAGAAAATTATATATAAAATAATCAAATACCAATACATGTTCATTGGCTGGAGGATTCAATACATTTTAAAAGTCTTATGAGACAATTCAACTATTTAAAATGTATGAGACAGTGTGGTAACTTCAATAGTGATGATATTAAGTTTTGAGGGTAAGATTTGTTTGATGACATTAAGATTTGATTATATCAGGATAATGTTAGGTTGTTTTGGAGTTTGGGGGGTGTGATAATTGTATTGTGATGTTTTTTTAAGAGTTCTTAATCTTTTAGAGCTACATATTGAAAATTTAGAGATAATGTCTGATTTGCTTCATAATTCAGTAATACTTGGGAGGATAGACAAAATTGTTCTTTAATTGATAATTACTGACACTAAGCGACAGATACAGGTAGGGGTTCATTACACTATTCGATTTTTGTTTAGGTTTGAAGTTTTCCATAAGAAAAATATTTTTAAATATGTTTAAGGGTTTTTCCTTACATGGTTTTCCAAGTCTCTATCACCCAACACTTTGGAACTGACAAAAAACAGAATTGAAACAGGTGAAAGGAGGAAGAGAAGTGAGGAAGAAGACAAAAAAAGAGCCACAACAGACAAATAAAAGCAGAATAATAAGGTGGGTAGGCTCTCCTGTATAATGCTTCTTCAAGGATGTTATTACCACCCATCTAGCTTATTATGAAAGCTCTCGCAATGACTTCTTGAGTCAACTGAGTTACACAATAATGTAGTATGATACTATCTCTTCATACAACAGGAATATGTGACTCTAGCAAACAAAATAAAACCAGTCTATGCAAAAGCTGTCCTTGTTATAACTCCTCCCCCCTTCCCTTTATTTCCTTTCATTTCCCCTGTTCAAATTTCATGGAAGAAGAAGTTTGCTTTTCAAGTTTACAGCATGATAAAATGAAAATTCTGCACAGATTACCGTATTTTCCGGCGTATAAGACAACCCCCGATTTTCGGTTGACTTTTTTTCGTTTCAAAAGTCGTCTTATACGCCGGAAAATACGGTAACAAAGTACCAAAGCATAATGGACAATCAGGTAAAGTGCATATATTCAAATTGCAGTCTTTTTGTAAAAGAATCATTAAAAAGATCACCAAAAGTGAGCATCACAATTGAAACTACAGAGCATACTAAAACAAGAGGGCAAATTTGACCAGAGAAATAGCTACTCTTAGTTTTAAAGCTTGTGGGGCTTTAAAAGCTCAGTTATGGAAGAATTTCCATAACTGAAATGTCAGCTGTTATATACCTGATCTCTAAGAAGAGAAGAATAAACAGATAAAATACTAATTCCATAGAAAATGTTCTCATGCATCACTTGTAATTAATAAAAATTATAAACTACATCAAAAATATATCATGAATAAGTCATGATCTAACTACTGTTTGAAAAATGTTCAGTGATCTTTTCTATACGTCTTATCGCTAATGAAGTAAATCGATGATTTACTTTCCTATTCTTTATTCTACCCATCACTGTCATTAAATGATCCATTTATATGCAATGCTTCTGCTTAAAATAGATGCAAATTCATTGACTCCACCATAAAGAGTCAGAGTCTACATCTCCTCCCCTTGAATCTGAGTGGGCTTTTGACTCCTTTGAATAATACAGTACAGCAGAGGTGACCTCTCAGGCTAGGTCAGAAAAAGTCAAGTAGCTCCTACCTACCGTGTTTCCCAGAAAGTAAGACCTCCCCCAAAATAAGACCTCCCCGAAAATAAGACCTCCGATTGTTATGATCAGGGGTGGCCAACAAGTCAATCGCGGTTGACCGGTCAATCGCGAGACCAATTTTGGTCGATTGTCGATCGCTCGCAATGTCTGGGGTGGAATTCCGTGTACCATGGACTTTGAAGCGACTGTAGAAGACAAAACTTTCTAGCAATAGTTTAATGCATTCTGGGAATTTGCCAAGGTCATAAATTCCTAGAATTCTGACAGCCTGACACTGTGATCTCCGCCCACCCAGACAATACATTTTGACTTATGCGTTACACTTGTCACCGGACGCAACGTGTGAACGCAACAGTTACGACTCGACTCATTGAAGAACACAGTCAGTTAGCTTGAATATTTGGTATTGGCATACGGTAGCTTCTTTCCTTTTGTATTAACAGTATTATTATCAATCAATATTATTTATCCTCAGTGACCACGTTGAGTTTCAATTTTTCTTCTGTTTAAAATGTAAGTACCTTTTCTTTGTTTTAAATTAAATTGCTTTTCTTACCTATCTATTTACTGGATAAGTGAGCATTTTCAGCAACAGATCTCTAAACTGCGGTCATTACACTGAGAGAAAAATAAGGGACAGTATTACAAATATATTAGGAATAACAATAATTCTATTTAAATTAAGAAGTCAGTATTGTAAACCGTAATAAATATATTGTAACTTTAACATACTTCTTGTAAATTTGAATATATCTACATTAAATTTTAATATACTTGTATTGTTGTCCCCGATCGTAATATGCAGTATTGTTATTATTTCTCTCAATGTAATGGAGATAATTGCCGCAGTTCATGAGTTTTTGAATATTCTAGGAAAACACTTAATTCAATATTTATTCTTTAAATTGCCATATTTCTTTGTATTCTAGTATACCCATGAGCATGAGTAGTAAACCGAAAAAATAGAAAACTTATCACTTCAATGAAGAATGGGAACTCGATTACTTTTTTACAATGGTGAATGATAAATGTTGTTGTTTAATATGCCTTACCTCGGTAGCCATTGCTAAAAAGGGTAATCTGGAGAGACATTTTTTAGCTTTACATAACAAGTATCAAACAGATTATCCACCAAAT
>PVKE010021652.1:0-26301 GCA_004027555.1 Craseonycteris thonglongyai
GCATCACTGTGTTTCGAGACAATTGTAGATCTTGAATTGCAGCAACAATTTCACTCTTGTTCTTAAAATCGTTAAAAAGTGAATCTGACATTTCCAAAACAATTTCCTTTACAAATTCACCGTTGGAAAATGGCTTACATTGTTTTGCTAAGAGATAGCTTACTTTGAATGATGCAGTAGTTACTGCTTGTGACTTCAACTTTGGCTTTTTAAAAACGCTTTGTTGATTTGTTAATTGAGTTTTAAGATCCCTAACTTTATGTTTTCTCAGTTCAGAATTTGGTGGATAATCTGTTTGATACTGGTTATGTAAAGCTAAAACATGACTCTCCAGATTACCCTTTTTAGCAATGGCTACCGAGGTAAGGCATATTAAACAACAACATTTATCATTCACCATTGTAAAAAAGTAATCGAGTTCCCATTCTTCATTGAAGTGATAAGTTTTCTATTTTTTCGGTTTACTACTCATGTTCATGGGTCTACTAGAATGCAAAGAAATATGACAATTTAAAGAATAAATATTGAATTAAATATTTTCCTAGAAAATTCAAAAACTCATGAACTGCGTCAATTATCTCCGTTACATTGAGAGAAATAATAACAATACTGCATATTACGATCGGGGACAACAATACAAGTATATTAAAATTTAATATAGATATATTCAAATGTACAAGAAGTATGTTAAAGTTACAATATATTTATTACGGTTTACAATACTGACTTCTTAATTTAAATAGAATTATTGTTATTCCTGATATATTTGTAACACTGTCCCTTATTTTTCTCTCAGTGTAATGACCACAGTTTAGTGATCTGTTGCTGAGAATGCTCACTTATTAAGTAAATAGATAGGTAAGAAAAGCAATTTAATTTAAAACAAAGAAAAGGTACTTACATTTTAAACAGAAGAAAAATTGAAACTCAACGTGGTCACCGAGGCTAAATAATATTGATTGATAACAATACTGTTAATACAAAAGAAAAGAAGCTACCGTATGACACTACCAAATATTCAAGCTAACTGACTGTGTTCTTCGATGAGTCGAATTGTAACTGTTGCGTTCACGAGTTGCATCCGGTGACAAGTGTAACACATAAGTCAAAATGTATTGTTTGTGTGGGCGGAGATCACAGTGTCAGGTTGTCAGAATTCTAGGAATTTATGACCTTGGCAAATTCCCAGAATGCATTAAACTATTGCTAGAAAGTTTTGTCTTCTACAATCGCTTCAAAGCCCATGGTACACGGAATTCCACCGCAGACATTGCGAGTGATCGACGATTGACCAAAACAATGTCCATGGTACACGGAATTCCACCCCAGACATTGTGAGCGATCTACGATCGACCAAAATTGGCCTCGCAATCGACCGCTTGACCGCAATCGACTTGTTTGCCACCCCTGCACTATATAATCTCGCCATTCAGGCAAACAGGCTGCAAAATATGTGGTTTAATAATTTTTTTAAGTTGCTTTTGAAAGAGAGAGAGAGAGAAGAGGGAGGGCCCAGAGCAGTCTTCATAGTTGCACATCATGGGTTTTTCCACATAGTTTTATTCCACATGTGGGCACGGGGCTGCACAGGGCAGGAACTGGGCCGGGGTCTCACCCCGGTGACAACCGAACTGGGGGTACTCTCCAGTTCAGCATATGGGTCCACTCGTGCTGTGGCCGGGATTCGATCCTCAGTCCCCAGGGCTGTAAAGTAAGTGCTTAACCCACTGAGCCATCTTGGCTTCCCCAAAATATGTGCTTTAAAGTGTTACAGAATGTATTTTGAAAATTAACTTTGCATAATACTCATAAGAGTTACTAATATTTACATTCAGGTCTCTAGACACTGTAACATTGCTCATGTCAATGGCCCAGGGGCTATAACCATGGGCGGAATCTACTGAGATCTAGATAATTATGTGTGAAAAGTAGTATCTCATTAAAACGACCAGTGGAGAGAATCTAAAGAGATACTTTAGAAATACAAGGCAAACCATCTTCCAAACATAACATTTCCTCAGATAAAACTGTCTTGTATCTACACAAAGTGATTTCACAAATATATCTAGAAATTAAATTACATTTGGGTATCTGAGAATTATTTGTGACTGAATAACATGAATAATTCTCAACATTTTAGAAATTGCCACTCCCAAAATCTAATAACCAAAATTCAACAAATTGTGTAATGAATGAAAGATTTTGAAATATTTTCTTAATAAAGGATCACTGCATTCTTGAATTTCTTACAGATTCTAATTGGTTACAATGAACTTTACTCTTTCTCATGCCAGCATTAATTAATCAAAAAAGTCAATATTTACATATATCTTTATCAACAGTAGTTCATAAAAGAGGTCCATTTTTACAGATATCTTCATGGGCCAAAAGGCTAAAATAGAATATAAACATTTTTACTTTTAGAAGTATAACATATAGTAGTCAATGATTTACAAAGATATCCCCAATGACCATAAGGTTTTCTTAATTTCTAAATTATGACATTTAAAAAATGAAATGTATCCTCTCTTAAGTTGTAAAAAGATTTCACTGTCCTATGGTCCTTTTTTATTATTGCTAATTCTTCAGTTTGTTGGGGTGACTTTGGTTGGTAGGGGTTGCGTGGGTTCAAGGTGTGCAATTCTGAATT
Organism: Craseonycteris thonglongyai; assembly: GCA_004027555.1. Taxonomy (NCBI): domain Eukaryota; kingdom Metazoa; phylum Chordata; class Mammalia; order Chiroptera; family Craseonycteridae; genus Craseonycteris; species Craseonycteris thonglongyai. The sequence continues at coordinate 2,651 of PVKE010021652.1, forward strand.
GCATCCATCATCTGTGTGTTGCATTGAGAGCTGGACCTTGAGATCATAATGTTAAGTGAAAGAATACATACTGAAAAAATCTCCTATGCTCTTAACACACTCACCAATGGTACATTAGGTGACAGTGTATCACAGAACTGAGCTTTAGTTCATGCTCATATATCTAAAATTATACTTTGATATATTTCACAATGTGTTTTATCGTATAGAATGCATTATTATATTTTATAATTTATTTACATTAGTTTCATATGTATATTTTATTAGACAAGGATAAACAAAATAAAAAGTAAAACATAACTCATAAAACAAAGTGTATCTAGCTATTTCAATGTATAAAATCTTCTTTTCTTATAAAAATAAATAATCTTTTATTATGTGCTTATTTGTTATTTTTTTCTTCTATACCTTTTACTCATTCTGGAATGTCCACAATTGGATGTTTATCTTTTGAAGCTATTATCCAGGTTTCTCATCTTTCCCTTATTTAGTTTTATTCTTTACTTTGTCACATGTTTTGGCCTTGCGTTTGATATCATAATGCACTAGACATTGTAATGCACTAATTCACAATATTCAGCATTCTTATAGCAGTTTGTTAGTTAAATTTCAAATTATAAAATTATTTTTTAAAGACTTATTTTTATTTTATTTTATTTTTTGACAGAGAGAAGGGGGGTGGGTCAGAGCAGTTTCTATGGTTGTATATCATTATTTTAAGCGTAGCTTTATTCTGTAGGTGAGTGCGGGCTTGTGCTGGGTAGGAACTGGCCACAGGCCTCCCACACGGGAAGCTGGCCCCAGCAAGAACTGAACTGAGGATACACTCCAGTTAAGTACATGGATCCGCACAGGCCGGGGCCAGGACTTCATCCTCAGACCCCTGGGCTGCAAGATCAGTACTCAACACTCAACCTGTTGAGCCATCCCGACATCCACCAAATTATAAAATTATAATTTTTAAGAACACATTATAAATATACCATATTCTTTATTTAAAAATGTTGAGATAATTTACTTTTTTAAATCTCATCTAAGTCCTTACTCAGTTTCATTTACTTGTTCTAGGTGTTTATCTTATACTTCCTTTGTCTAATTCTGTAGTCTTACGTTATTATTCCTCTACTTGGCCATAGTTTTATGTGGCCACCCCTGGAAATCTAGAACATTAGTAATTAATGGCCAGAACAACAATTGCTGAACTTGTAAAATGGCGGTGAACCATGGACACTGAATTTAGACCACCAGTGATCTCTCTCTAGGTATTTACAAATCATCAGGGACAGGTTGTTCCAGAAACATATGTTTGTGGGTTAGGAAAAAAAGTCAAAAAACAAAAACAAACAACCTCCTCCATGTGATTGACAGTATTCCACTGTCTCCTTAGTTCCTTCATCAGTCTATGTCCCAAGACATCATATTGTTGTATGGAAGTCACATTGCATAAGAATGACCACAGAGAGTATTCGTAGGAGTTAAAAACCAGCTTATGCTCTCTTGAGTAAGCTATGTACTCAAGAAGGAAGAAGTAACTGGCTTCTTTCTAGTGTGCAGCAAGATCTCACAAGACTAATAGTGGCCCTGTTTAATGCTTTGTACATGGTCTCAAAGCCTGATAAGCCCTCCTCTCTCCCTCAATATCCTCAAGTCTAACCAAGATTAAAGAACAGTATACCTATTGATTTTGTTGTCTTTTTGAGGTTAGAGTGCACTTGTTCTATTAACTTTTCAGGTTTCTGCTAGTGTGCCTACCAAGGTGACCCATCTCACTCCAGAAAGAAGTAGAAAAGGAAGGTAGTTAAAAAAAAATTAAGGACATATAAAATATGTTGTCATTTTGGTAGGATGAATACATATTATTATTATTATTATTTAAAAGATTTATTTTTATTGTTTTTGACAGAGAGAGACAGAGATATACAGAGAGAGACAGAGAGAAGGGGGAGGGCCCAGAACAGTCTCCATAGTTGCACATCATTGGTTTTTCCACATAGTTTCATTCCACAGGTGGGAATGGGCTGCACAGGGCAGGAACTGGGCCGGGGTCTCACCTGGTGAGAACTGAACTGGAGGCACTCCACATTTTAGCATATGGGTCCACACAGGCTGGGGTTGGGATTCGATCCTCGGTCCCCAGGGCTGCAAAGTGAGCGTTTAACTGACTGAGCCATCCTGGCTTCCCCATATTGTTTTTTTAAACCCATTTCCCATTTAGAAAAAAAAAGTGCAGCTCACTGATGCATTCAGGGAGGGTGGGTGGGAGAGTTTGGGAGTGGGGAAATGGAGAGGGGGCATCACATATGTGGTGATGGAAAGAGAGCTGACGCTAGGTGGTAAGCACATGGTGCAATGCACTGACAATGTAATGTAGAATTGTCCACCTGGAACCTATATAAGTTTTACTAACCAATGTCACCCCAATAAATTTAACAATAAAAAAAACAAAAGATAAAAAGAACCATTCTTGTAGTTATTTCTAAACAGAACTTTTCTCTAATTCGAACATAATAGGAATGAATATGATAATAAGTATTTAATAATTGTTTTCATTCCAACATCACTACATTTTCTAAGATTTGAAATTGATGAGTTATCTTGGAGTAAACATTGCAGTTGCAAGTGCCACAGGCAAGTATTCTTGGGAAAATGAGAAATAAATTAAATAGCACTTTATTAGACATAGGAACCTTTATCTGTCATATATTCTGCAAATATATTTATCACAGTTAGTTACATTTTATTTCTATGCTTAATATTTTTGGGGGGAGAAGATTTGTTGGGTATTTGAGTACATTTGAGTGTATGTGTGATTTTTTTTGCCAAATGTTATTTTATAACTTAAAATATACCAATCATTTCCTTATTGACTTCTGAATTTGATAACAGAAGACATTTTATGATACCAACTGACTTTTAACAAGTGTTGGTGCTCATACACAGATCCACCATATTGGCTTTAATGATTGTATAGCATTTCTGTGTGTATAAGTTTTAACTGACCTCTTATTTGTTACATTTTGGCTGTTTTCAATGTTGTATTACTTTTTAGCACTGCTGTAATAAGTCTTTTTACAATTATTTTTTCACAAAAAGTATGAACAAGTATTTGATGAATATTTACCAAGAAACATGTAGTGTTCAAGGATTAAGTGACCAAAGAATGAAGTAGTTCTTTTAAAAATTTCATAAAAAAACAAGAACTGGGAAAGCTGGGATGGTTCAGCAGGTAAAGCGTTCATTTTGAAGCCCTGAGGACTGAGGACCGAGAATCGAATCCCGGTCCCAGCCCATGAGGACCCATATGCTGAACGGATGTGTGTCCCCAGTTCAGTTCTTGTCGGGACCTATGTGGGAGGCTCCTGGACCAGTTCCTGCCTTGCATAGCCCTGTGCCTGCCTGTGGAGTGAAACTATATGGGAAACTAATGTCAACTATGGCGACGTCTCTGGGCCCTCCCCCTTCTCTCTCTGTCTCTGTCTCTCTCTGTCAAAAATCAATAAAATAAATCTTAAAAAAAAACAACTTCCTGATCAAATTGTAAATTACTCGAAAAATTTCAAAATATTAATAAAATTTTATGATAGTATTTACTTACATATTTATCCATAGTATAAATGATCGCTTATTTCTCCACATTGTTGCTTATAGCAGATAATATTGCTCTTTTTAAAGTTGCCAATATAAAAGGTGAAAATGTTAATGCATTATTACTTTAATTTGAAATGTTTTTATTTGAGTGTGATTAATAATCTTATAAATTTGTTGTAAATATATGTTTTTAAGTAAATTGCTTTCTTTAACCAGAATACTTATCTCATGCTTATTGATATATAAAAGTTCTTTATACAGTAAAATTAGTAACTGTCATATAAATTAAATATTTTTTTAAAGATTTTTTTTGTTTGTTTTTTGACAGAGAGAGAGACAGACAGAGACAGAGAGAATGGGGAGGGCCCGGAGCAGTCTCCATTATTGACAACATTAGTTTTCCATATAGTTTCACTCCACAGGTGGGTGCGGAGCTGCACAGGTCAGGAACTGGGCCGGGAGCCTCCTGAATAGGCCCCAGCAAAAACTGAACTGGGGGCACAACCCAGTTCAGCATATGGGTCTGCAAGGGCTGGGCCCAGGATTTGATCCTTGGGCTCTGGGGCTGCAAAGGAAATGCTTAACCCACTGAGCCATTCCAGCTTCCCACATATTTTTTTGTCAGTGTATAACTCAGACTCAGTGGCAGAGAAGAGTCAACACTGACTGAATAAATGAGTAAAAAGTTCATAAAGTTTATAGATTTTTTAAAAAGACTTATTTTGTTGTTTTTGGTAGGGACAGAGAGAGACAGAGAGTAGGGGGCGGGCCCAGAGCAGTCTCCATAGTTGTACGTCATCAGTTTTCGACATGGTTTCATTTCACATAGCTAGGCAGGAGCCGGGCATGGCGGAAACTGGGCTGGGGAGGCATTCCCACTCGAGCCAGGGGACAAATTGGGGGGGGAGGGGTGAGAACTGAACTGGGGGCCTCCTGCATGGGAAGCACACCTCAGTTCAGCATATGGGCCCACAGGGGCCATGCCGGGATTTAATCTTTGGTCCCTTGGGCTGCAAAGCCAGTGCTTAACCTGCTGAGCCGTCCTGGCTTCCCCAATAGAATCTTTGTCAGGGCTGAGGAATATGATGAAGCCTGAACTTTGTGAATGCCTTAAACATGGACTGCTATGGGGGCTGCTGCTCCTGGATAAACTGCTTTGATGCATTAGAAAGCAGCCACTTATAGCTCAATCCAGAACCATAGTTTCTGGCTCTCCAGGTCCATTCATACTCTATATTTAACTGAAAGCTGGGTTCAGTTCTTATCTCTGTTTCATTGCATAGTAAAATCCAAATTTCACCCAGAAGCCTACTCACCTGAGAGCAACTAGGTAAATATACAGGCCCTGTGAACAACAAGACACATGAGAAACAGGTTGTAGTGAATACTGTGATTGTAATTTGCTTAATTTTATACTTAGTCTCATGAGCCACATAGAAATTTAAATATTTAAATCATTGATATTGTTTTAGTAGAAAAAAATTTTATGCTTTTTTCAGAATGCAATTTGGTATTAATTTTAAAATATCTTAAAATATTTGAAAAATGTATTTGTTTTGTTATATTACCTGCACAAATGTTGTAAGAAATGTAATTAATTCTTATGTACTATCCTATTGTTACTTCATTTTACTAATATTTTATATAGACTAGGTTACAAATAAGTCAGTTTTATTAAGCATAAACCACATAATAAAAATCAGTGTTTTGAGTATACAGTATAATCTTCTGTAAATTGTCAGAATTGTGTAATCATCACTACAATCCAATATCAGAAAATTTATAGTTATTCCCTATTCCCATTCCAGCCCCCAGCAACCATTAAACTACATTCTGACTCTAGTTTTTCCTTTTCTGAAATTTTATGTAAATGAAATACAGTATGTGGTCTATTGAGTCTAGCTCTTTCAGTTACCATATGTTTTTTGAAGTATATCTATGTTTTAGTGCCTATCAGTATTTTGTTTCTTTTATCCATTCACCAATTGACAGGCATTGGCTAGTTCCCAATATTTGGCTATTATTAATGAGTAATGTTGCCATGAATATTGATATACAACATTGATATGGACAAATGCTTTCATTTGTCCAGGTAGATATTAAGAATAAAATTGCTGGGTATAGTAGACAGGAAAATGGGTTGCCAAAACTGTTCATATTCAATCCATGGGAACTGTGATTAGAAATCTTTCAGAGGATGTAGGGATGGCTCACCAGGTTGAGCAGTAGCTTTGCAGCTCCAAGGTCTGAGGATGGGGATGCCAAGATGGCTCAGCGGGTTGAGCGCTCATCTTGCAGTGCCAGGGTCCAAGGATTGAATCCCGGCCCAGGCCCATATGGTCCCATATACTCAACTGGGGTGTGTCCCTAGTTCAGTTCTCACCAGAGAAATCTCCATGCGGGAGGCCCTCTGGACTGATACCTGCCCTGTATGGCTCCCACTCACCTGTGTGAAAGAAAACTATGTTGAAAATCAATGATGTTCAACTATGAAGACTGCTCTGGGCACTCCCCTTCTTTCTGTCTCTCTCCGTCTATTCCTCTGTCAAAAACAATAAAATAAATCTTAAAAAAAAGAAAGAAATCTTTCAAAGTAGAGAGTACTTTGCAAATGTGATAAACAACCTTAATATGAGAGATTATCCTGGTTTATTCAGGTGGACTCAATATAAACACAAGTGTCCTTATAAGAGAGATGCAGGAGATTTTCAGTCAGAGTAGATGTGATGTTGAAAGAAATCAGAGGAAGAGGAAAAGAGACTTAAAGATGCTACACTGTTGATTTTGAAGATGGAAGAAGGGGCCATAAACTAAGATATGCTGGTATCTCTAAAAGACTGGAAATGGCGAGAAAATGAGTTCTTCCACAAAACCTTCAGAGGGAATACTGAACTGCCAATTCCTTATTTTAACATGATAAGAGGTTATTTTGGTCTTCTGACCACTATGACTATATGATAATAAATTTATGTTATTTAAAGCCACTAAATTGATGGTAATTTGTTATAGCAGTAATAGGAAACACTGGATTGTACAATATAATAAAATTATATTTAGCTATATAAGAAACTACTAACCTGTTTTGCCAAGTGACTGTACCATTTATACAATTTATATTCCCACCAATAATGTGTTAGGGCTCTAGTTCCGTCCCATTATCACCGACACTTTCTATTCCTTGTCTTCTTCATTATAATCCTTTTAGTGGGTGTGTAGTATCTCACTATGTTTTTTTATATGCATTCCCATAATAACTAATGATATTGATCATATTTTTATGTGCTCATTGGGCATTTGTATGCTCTTTGGTGAAATGATTATCTCACATTTGTCCTTTTTTAAATTGAGTATTAATTGAATTGTAAGAATAACATTTTCTGAAAGTATATTTTACATATATTTTCTCCCAGTCTGGGATTTGTATTTTTATTTGTTAGTAGTCTCTTCTGGAGTATGAACACATTACATTTTATGTCCAATTTATTATATTTTATAGCCATAGCTGAGAAATCATTGCCTAAGAAACTAAGAAATACATGATCACAAATATTTATTTCTGTTTTCTTCCAAAATTTTTTATTTTATTTTTTGTGTTTAAGTCTGTAGTGCTTTTTTTATGTAAATATTTATTTTTATTGTTTTTTAACAGAGAGAGACAGAGAGAAGCGGGGAGGGCCCAGAGCAGTCTCCATAGTTGACAGCATTAGTTTTCCACATAGTTTCACTCCACAGGTGGGCGTGGGGCTACGCAGGGCAGGAACTGGGCTGGGAGCCTCCTGCATAGGCCCCAGAAAGAACTGAACTCGGGGCACACCCCAGCTCAGCATATGGGTCCACCTGGGCCAGAGCCAGGATTCAATCTTCAGTCTCCGGGGCTGTAAAGCCAGTCTCTGGGGCTGTAAAGTGAGCGCTTAAACCGTTGAGCCATCCCAGCTTTCCCTGTAATTCTTTCTGAGATAATCTTTGTGCATGGCATGAGATAAAGCTAAATTTATCTGTACGTATATGAATTTTTGAACTTTCAATTTTAATTATTAAACTCTATAGTAACTTTTGTCAGTGATTCTCTTTCTTCATTATTTCATGTCTGTTGTAAGTGTTTAAATTGGAAAAGGTATGTCCTACAACTTTATTCTTCTAGTTAAGAATGGTTTGGCACTCTTAAATATTTAAAATTTTTCATACACACTATAGGATAAACGTCATTTTTTTCAAAGAATTTTCTCAATATGTCAGCTGGTATTTTGATAGCATTTATGTTAAGTATTTGGATTGATTGAAAAGTATCACTATCTTAATATTGTCTCTCTATTCATGAACATACAACATCTTTCTAATAATCTATTTGTCCTTCAATTTTTTTCAGGTAATGTTTAATTTTAATAGTATAAATTTTGACTTATTTTTTTGTTAAATTTATTCTAAATATTATATCAATAATATATAGAAAAAACAACTAAGGTTGTGTAATAATCTTTTGTCCCGAGGTTTGGCCAAATGTGTTTATCTGATCTAGTGATTTCTTTGTGGATTGTTTTCAGTATGTTCTCACAGTACAACATCATGTATAAAGAAGACAGTTCTACTTCCTTACGTTTTAGTTTAGACCTCATTTGTTCATCTTTTTTTCTTTGCTCTGAACCCTCAATGTACTCCTAAATGTTAGTCATTAAGATATGTTTGTATTCTTCCCAATTGTGAGGAAAATCATTCGATCTCTCCACATTAAGTGAACTACTGAGTTTACATAGGTAACCCCTAAAGTTTGAGGATGTATCATTCTATTTCTAGGTTTCTGAGCTCCTTTTTCTGAAGCATGAATAAATGTTGAATATAATACTGTGCTTTTTCTTTATCTATTAAAATTACTATATGGTTCTTACCTTTTAATCTATTAATACCATGGTTTACATTAATTAACTTACAGCTATTAATGATATCTGACATTCCCATGATAATTCTACTTGAGCATGGTTTATAATTTTTTTAAATGTTTGCTATATACCATTCATTTATATTTTGATGAAGATGTTAGTATTTATGTTCATAAGGCATATTGGTTTATACTTTACTTTCTTTGTGATGTCTTTGATTTAGTGGCAGGGTAAAAATGATTCATAAAATTAATTGAAAAGTATTCAAGTCTCAGTCTTCTGAAAAAGTTTGAGAAATTTTGATATTATTTTTTCTTTAACATTTTAGTAGAATTTAGAAGCCATATGAGCCTATAAATTTTCTATAGAAAAAATTTTCTATTATTTCCTAAATTTAGAAATTTCCTACTAATTCCATTTCCTTGTTGTTTATGTATATTCACATTTGTCTCTTTTGCCTTTAGTCCAATTAACTTATGTGATATTATACATATTATATCTGTGTTAATGGTTGAATAATAGAAGTGTTATGACATCCAGTTCTGTTGACTTTTCATTCAGTATTTAATACAGTAGATTCTCCATTTACCAGAAGTCAGGTAACTAACTGGCACTTTATAAGTTCTGGTTAGCGAAGAGTCTTACAAAGCTTTATCAGGCATCTACAAATCCCCATTAGTACCAGTTAACTGAGAGTCTACTGTACCTCTATTTAACTTTCAGAATATTTGCTCTTATATTCTGGTTTCCTACACTAACTTTTTGTTTAAACTTTTATGACACATATTTCACTATTCTTTTGTATTTAACTTTCTGTGCCTTTATACTTAAAGGTTTTTTCTTAATGTGAAATATGGAGGCCATGTCAAGGTTGAATTATAGTTTGAGCTAATTCCAGAGACCAGGCTCTTAGCCTCAGTTATATACTGATTCAAATGTTGATTTGCTTGTCCTTAAAAAATTAAAGTGGGGAAACCGGGATGGCTCAGTGGGTTGAGCACTCACTTTGCAGCGCCAGGGACTGGGGGTCAAGTCCCGGCCCGGGCCCGTGCGGACTCATGTGCTGGGCTGGGGAGCTCCCCAGGTTCAGTTCTCTCTCTGTCTCTGTATCTCTCTCTCTCTCTCTCTCTGTCAAAAACAATAAAAAATAAATAAATAAACTGTTAAAAAAATTAAAGTTTGTTTCTTATAAACAGTATAAAGTTCTTGCTTTTGGTGCTATTATCTAGTCTGACAATCTCAATATTTTAACTAGAGTATATACTCTATTACTTTTCACGTAACTGCGGATATAATTTAATTTCTGTTTTTCTTTTTGGATTAATCAAGTATTTTGGATATTTTTTTTGGTTGTACAGTAATTTATCAGATATATTAACCTATAGGGTAAATGTGCATTTTTGACATAATGGTACATTTGTGCTCTCACTGCTTCTCAAATAAATGTAAGACCATATAAAGTCCAAATTTGTTTACCTTCTCTGTGGTTGCTATATTTAAATACAGGATCTGGCAGAAATAATGCCCCTTTTTACAGAGTATAGCATGATACTGTTATGTTACAGAATTACATGCTAATAATTTTGTAATAAAAGATTTGGCATAGATTGCCACCTCATAAAAAGGGGGCATTACTTTTGCTGGACCCTGTATATTTAACTTATGCATACAAGTAAAGTTATAAATTCCAATAGAAATAGCCATAATACTCATATATATTTGGTCAATTATTCTCTTTATATTTACCTTTTCAATATTATTCAGCCTTTTCTGCAGTTTCATAGTTCCATTTAATTCTCCATACTGAAGAATTTTCTTAATGTCTATAAAACAGTTTATTGAACAAAAATGCTCTGTGCTGTTTTTTGGTATAAATTTACATTTATTTCATCTTTATTTAGAAATATTTTTGCTGGTCACAGAACTCTATTTAGAAATTGTTCTTTTCCAGTAAACACATTAATGATGTTGCTCCATTTTTTTTTCTTCTGGTTTTCATAGTCTGTGTAAAATAATTACACACAATTTTACTGTGATATTTTCTCTGGTTGCTATTAAGACTTTATTTTTTACTTTGACGTTTTTGCATTATGGCTATAATGTGCCTTGGTGTGATTTTCTTTTTTTCTTTTTCTTTTCTTTTTTTTTTTTTTTTTTTTTTTTTTTTTTTTTTTTTTTTTTTTTTTTTTAGAGTCAGAGAGAGACAGAGAGAAGGGGGAGGGCCCAGAGCAATCTCCATAGTTGTACGTCATCAGTTTTCAACATGGTTTTGCTCCACACAGGTGGGTGGGGGCTGCACAGGGCAGGAACTGGGCTGGGGCCTCCCACATGGGAGGCTTGGCCCCTCAAGCCAGGGTCCAAACTGGGGGGGGGGCTTAGAACTGAACTGGGGGTCTCCCGCATGGGAAGCACACCTCAGTTCAGCACATGAGCCCACACGGGCCAGGGCCAGGAATTGATCCTAGGTCCCTGGGGCTTCAAAGCGAGCGCTTAACCTGCTGATCCATCCCGGCTTCCCCTCTTTTTTTTTTTCTTTTTAAAGATTTATTTTCATAATTTTTTTAACAGAGAGACAGACAGAGAGAGACAGACAGAAGGGGGAGGGCCCAGAGCACTCTCCATAGTTGACAGCATTAATTTTCCATATAGTTTTACTCCACAGGTGGGCACAGGACTGCTCAGGGCAGGAACTTGGCTGGGAGCCTCCCACATAGGTCCCAGCAAGAACTGAACTGGGGGCACACACCAGTTCAGCATATGGGTCTGCCTGGGCTGGAGCTGGGATTCAATTCTTGGTCTCCAGGGCTGCAAACGAGCGCTTAACCTGCTGAGCCATCCCAGCTTCTCCTGATTTTTTTAGTATGGAGTTTCCTGAGTGAGGTTTTTAATAGTGTAGGCTGATGTCTTGGCTATCTGTAGACTTTGTACACTCTTATAATGCGTTTTCTGTATTCTCCCTTTTATCTTTGCTTTTCTAATTACAAACTCATATATTTATCTCTTTGACTTCATGTTTCACATTTACTATGCTATTATCTTCTTTTCCCATAATGTTTTTCTTTTCGTGCTTCAGGTTAATTATTTTTCTTCACTCTGACGTTAGATTCACAAATGTTTCCACTCCAGTGTTCAGCCTGCTCTTAATTCCGTCTAATGAATTCTTAATTTTAGATATCATATTATTTTAGACCTAGAATATACATTTGAGTATTTTATGTTTCAATATTTCTACTGATATTCTCTTTTTCCTTACCTGTTTTTCATTTCTTTAAAATTTTCAAACACAGCAATCATAATTATGAAGTTTATATGTAATATCTTCAATGAATTAATTAATCATTGTTGGGTGTTTTATTCCTCTTATTATTTTTCTTAGGTTTTAATTTAATACATACTGTTTTTATCAAGCTTGCAATTTTGTTTTAGCTATTGGACATTCTAGATATATTTACAAACTGGGTTAATGCTTTTATTAGCAGGCAGGTAGAATCCTGGTGAATTGTTGAAGTATGGTTTTAGGGGTTGTTAGAGGTGGTCTTGAGTTTTACTACTCTAGCAAATATATTTAGTGCTACTATTTTGGCATAGCCCTTACTTCTTGGATGTTGGTTCCTTTTAGATGCTCGTCTAAAAACCCAGAATATTTTCCTTCACTTTGCTGTCATTTGAATCCAACTCTCTTTTCCTTGTATCAAGAAGCTGTTCTTATTCCCACTCAACTATTTAGCCGCCCACCTACAAAGATTTGTTGAAATTAGAACCTCTTCACATGATTATTTAACTTAAGACTTGAAAATTATTGGGCTCCTCGTAATTTGTGTTTTTTGTGCTCTTTCCATAAAATTTAGGATCCCAAAAGTTAGGTTAACCCAGAATTAAATTTCTAGACTCTCCCTGGGTCTACATTCATTACCCAAAACGTCAGTTTTATCAGGGGCCTCATATGGCATACTTCCTGTAAATCAACAATTCATGAAATGAGCAGATATATCAGTTAAGAAATTATGGAGACATCAAGATGGTGGTGTGAGAGGAGTTCTAGAAACCTCTCCTGAAAAGACAACAATTTAAACAACAAATCCAACCAGAGAATCGCTAAGGCACACAGCCTTGGCTGAGAAACCCAAGAAAATTCCTAAAGCTGGAGAAATGGAGGTAAGTGAGAAAGAAGGGAGCACTGTGGAGACATGCCATGGAGTGCAACCTGGAGACCCACCCAATGACCAACCTAGAGGCTGACCTGAGTCCAGCAGAGAAGACTGACTGAGGTGGGAGCATGGGGGCCGTGTCCAGGAGCAGAACGACTCTGGGTGAGTTGGAGGCCTGGAACAAACAGAGGCAAAGGTGTAGATGCCAGAGTGCGGGGTGAACATAAAAAGCAGGTGCAGCGGCTGGTGGCGAGAGGCCCCGGTGGGAGTGCGGAGGGAGGAGCCGAGGCATGGTGTGGGTGGCCAGAGTGCCAGGCAGGAGGCCAGAGTGAGGCACCAGCAACAGCCAGAGATTGATGCCGGTGACCATAGTGAAGATCCAGCTGCCGGCGCTTGAGTCAGGTGGCTGGAGCTGCGGCCAGTGGAGAGTGAGGCCAACAACTGGAGCCAGAGGTGGGTGTTCCAGTGGCTGAAACACTGACACTGGGAGTGTGTTGGTGGCTGAGGCACAGAGTGGCCCTCAGTGAGGTGAGGCTCCAACCGGAGCACTGTGTGGCCTTAAACACAGAGCCTGGCTGCTTCCCTTTGCTGTCTCCCAGGGCTCACCCAGCAGGCCTTGCCCATGGCCTGCCTTCATTGAGCTTCTGCTGGGAAGCCACCATTACCCTGCGATGCAATCAGACCTGTGATTTTCCCAACAAACCCCACTCTCACTCTTCCCACTGAAGCCAGAAGAGGGAAGACGCCATTATCCTGTGAAGCAAACAGACCAGTGCCTTTCTGAACAAGCCCCGTTCCTACATGTCCCACTGAAGCCAGCAGAGGGATCTAGGTGTGGCAGCTTCTGACAGCTGTGGTATCTCAGAGGCACAGAATAACCTCGCCCACCATACCTTCCCAAAGAGGAGGCATACAGAGACCAGGGCAACTGAGTCAAAGAGAAGCCAACCTCCTAGGAAGTCTCCTGTTGTGAGAAAATGAAATAAATAAGAGAAAATATTATAAGACACTAACACCAGCTAGCAAGTAAAATAAAGATACTTTCACATCTACCAAGGAAAAAGTCCTCATGTCCAGGAAACAAAATGCTCTAACATACATGAATACCCCTTTGAACAAAGGAACTCAGAAAGAAAGTGAATAATCTCCAGAAAAGGAACTTAAGATATGGAATCATATGAGCTAAAAGACAGAGAATTCAGGATTGCAATTATAAAAATATTCAAAGAGATCAGAGAAAACTGGTAGAGTACACAGAAGGAAATAAATAATCCCAGAAAGGAAATAAAATATATGAAAAAGATGCAAATAGAAATTCTGGACATAAACAACACAATAAAAGATAAAAAATGAAGTATCTAGCATAAGAAACAGAGCTGACCAGATGGAGGACAGAATTAGTGAAATCAAAGACAAAAATTTGAAAAAGTCACAGAAGCACTAACAGAAAGGCCTAAAAGCTAAAAGAAATGAAAGATATCTACAAGAACTATCTGACTCCATTAGAAAAAATAATATAGGAACCATAGGTATTCCAGAGGGAGCAGAGGACAAGAGTGGCACAGAGAATCTACTCACACAAATAGTAGATGAGAACTTCCCAAATCTATGGCAAGAACTGGAACCTCAAATCCAAGAACGAAACAGGACCCCTAGCTACTTGTATCCTAACAGACCCTCTCCAAGGCACATTATACTGAAGATATCGAAGGTCAAAGACAAAGAAAAAATCCTTAAGGCAGCCAGAACAAAGAACACCATAACCTATAAAGGAAAACTCATCAGAATCTCATCAGATTTCTCAACAGAAACTAGACAAGACAGAAGGTAATGGAACAAAGTATTCAAAACATTAAAGGAGAAAAATTACCAGCCAAGAATCCTATATACAGCAAAGTTATCCTTTAGATATGAAAGAGGAATAAAGACCTATGCAGACCTAAAAAAGTAAAGGAATTCTCCAGCACAAGGCCAGCATTTAAAGACATACTGAAAGAGGCAATTGGACCTGAAACAAAAAGTAAAAGTAAATTGGGATAAACTGGAACAACAAAAATATAAAAGGGATTTTTGTAAAGATTTCAGTTTCCAAAGAGAATAGAGATATTAGAAACATCCTTAAGAAAAGGAACCACTGCATATATAAAACTTTCTTTTATATAAAGTTCATGGTAACCACTGAAAAAGAACCTTAGTACTGGGACACATAAAAACAAAAGATGAGAATACAGAAAAAAACAGTCATAAACACCATAAAACTAGAAGTTGAAATCAATGGAAATTAAAAGCAAAGAAGCAATAAAAAAAAATTAAAAAAGAGAGATACCAGAAAACAAAAGATAAAATAGCTGTAGGGAATCCTTACATATCAATCACTACCCTAAATGTAAATGGACTGAACTCACCAATAAAAAGACACAGAGTAGTGAACTGGATTAAAGAGCACATGCTGGGACACAAAGATAGCCTCAGCAAATTTAAGAAGATCAAAATCATACCAAGTATATTCTTGGATCACAAAGCTTTGAAATTAGAGATTAACTACAAAAAGAAAGCAGGAAAAACCACATATGCAGGGAGGTTAAACAACAAAAAATGACTGGATAAAAGAAGAAAAAGAAGAGATTAAAAAATACATAGAAACCAATGAGAATGAAAATACAACATACCAATATTACTGTGATGCAGGAAAAGCAGTAATAAGAGGAACATTTATATTACTACAGGCCTTTCTCAAGAAACAAGAAAAATTACAAGTAAACAACCTAATATCACATTTTCAAAAACTAGAAAAAGAATAACAAAAAAATTCAAAGGCAGCAGAAGGAAGGAAGTCATAAAAATTAAAGCAGAACTAAATAAAATAGAGAATAAAAAGCAATAGAAAAAATTAGTACAACAAAGAGCTGGTTCTTTGAAATAATAAAATTGACATATTCCTGGCTAGAGTCACCAAGGGAAAAATAAAAAAAAAACACACAAATAATCTGAATTAGAAATGAAAGAGGAAAAATTACAACTGATACCACAGAAATACAAAGAATCATACAAAAATATTATGAAGGACGATATGCTACCAAATTTTGCAACCTAGAAGAAATGAACAAGTTTTTAGAAACATATAACTTACATAGACTGAATCAAGAAGAATTGGGTAACCTAAACAAACCAATCAACAGTAAAGGAATTGAAACAATCATCCAAAACCTTCCCCAAAGTAAGAGTCCAGGACCAGATTGTCTTTCTAACGAGTTTTACCAGTCATTCAAAGAGGAACTAACACCTATCCTTCTCAAACTTTTCCAAAAAATTGAAGAAGATGCAATACTTTCCTAATAATTCTATGAGGCCAACATTACCCAAATACGAAAGCCTGGCAAGGTCATCACAAAAAACGAAAACTATAGACCAATATTTCTGCTGAACACCAATACAAGATTCCTAAACAAAATACTAGCAAATAGAATACAACAATGCATTAAAAAAATTATACATCACGATCAAGTGGGATTCATCCCAAGGGCACAAGCATGATTCAACACACACAAATCAATCAATGTGATACACCACATAAACAAAATTAAAAATAAAAACCATATGATTATATCAATTGATGCAGAAAAAGCATTCAACAAGAGACAACATCCATTTATGATCAAAACACTTAATAAAATGGGAATAGAAGGAAAATACCTGAACACAATAAAGGCCATATATGATAAATCCTCAGAGAATGTCATACTGAATGGGGAAAAACTGAAATCTTTTCTTCTAAAATCAGGAACAAGACAGGATGTCCTCTGTCACCACTGCTATTCAATATAGTGCTAGAAGTTCTAGCCAGAGCCATTAGGCAGGAAAAACAAATAAAAGGCATTCAAATTGGAAAGAAAGAAGTTAAACTGTCACTTTTTGCAGACGATATGATCGTTTATATAGAAAACCCCAAAGATTCCTCCTGAAAACTGTTAGAAATAATAAATGAATACAGTAAAGTTGCAGGATACAAAATCAATGTACAAAAATCCACAACAAGCGGGTGTCCTAAAATTCACGCAAGAAGTAATTTTGATAGAAAACACAGATTTATAATTATAAATTGTAAATGTTTTATTGATTCATAAAGTATACAGTATATGGTTATGTATGGAATAGCATACTGGGTAAATGATCTCCATGGCTTTAGTGGCACATACGCAAACTTTTGTTGAAATTTTCCATGACCGTTTTGCATAAATGTGGCTGAATGTCATTGATACAGTGCTCAATTTCCTCCTTCAAGGTATAGGTGGTCATGCGCTTGTTGGCATAAACCTTAGACTTCAAAAAACCCCAAAGAAAAAAGTCCAAAGTTGTTAAATCACATGATCTGGGCGGCCAATTCTGATCACCAAGCCATCAAGATGAAAATGAGCCTCATCGCTGAAGATAATTTTGTTTGAAAAATCAGCATCCACTTGTTGTTGTTCCATAATCCATTCAACAAACTCTATTCGCTGTGTGTGGTCAGTAGGCTTTAGTTCTTGAGTCAATTGAACTTTGTAAGCATGAAGATGCAAATCTTTTGTGAGAATACGCTGTAGAGAGCTTCTCGAAATGTCCTGAATTAATGTCCCTGGACTCTCAGCAACACTCTCATGAACTGCTTCAATGTTTTGTGTTGAATGACTTGTTGAAGGACGGCCAGAGTGTTTGAGATCACCAATTGATCCAGTCTTCCTAAATTTTTTAATTAATCTCTTCACAGTTGATGAAGTTAAATCACTATTCCGACCATATTTTGTACGAAAACTACGAACTGTTGCTGCCAAACCTTTGTTATTTAAAAAATATTGCTCAACAATGAAACCGTGTTGTTCTTTCATGTAGCACATAATTTTTAATAACCCTGAACTGTCAGCTGTCACTGTCTTTCTTTTTTGTTGACAACACTTTACTGCACAAATGACGCAAAATTCAAATCTTGCGTGAATTTTGGTTATTTATTTATTTATTATTTTATTTTTTTAAATATATTTTAATTAATTTATTTATTTTGACAGAGGAGAGAGAAAGCGGGAGAGATACAGAGATAGAGAGAGAACTGAACTAGGGGAGGTCCCAGTTCAGCATATGGTTCCGCACGGGCAGGGGCCGGGATTCGATCCTCGGTCCCTGGCACTGCAAAGTGAGCGCCTAACCCACTGAGCCATCCTGGCTTCCCCTATTTATTTATTTTTGAACTGAACTGGAGGCCTCACTGTATTCGGGAAGCACACCCTAGTTCAGCATGTGGGCCTGCCTGGGCCGGAGCCAGGATTCGATCCTCGGTCCTCAGGGCTTCAAAGCGAGCGCTTAACCCGGTGAGCCATCCCGGCTTTCCCTAGCGTGAATTATGGGACACCTGTTATTTTATACACAAACAATGAAAATTCAGAAAAACAAATGAGAAAAATGATACTGTTTGTGCTCAAAACAAAAATAAAATACTTAGGAATAAACTTAACAAAGAACGTGTAGGACTTATACATGGAAAACTATAAGACACTATTAAAAGAAATCGAAGAAGATACAAAGAAATAGAAGGATATTCCATGTTCATGGATTGGATAAATCAACATAGTTAAAATGGCCATATTACCCAAAGCAATATACAGATTTAATACAATGCCCATCAAAGTCTCAGACATTCTTTCAATAAATAGATTTTTAAAATTATCCAATTCATATAAAAACACAAAATGCCCCGAACTGCCAAAGCAATCCTCAAAATAAATAAATAAACAAATAAATAAATAAATACATAAATAAATAAATAAATAAATAAAATACGGCTGGAGGCATCACGCTCCCTGACTTTAGTCTATACTACAAAGCATCAATAATCAAAACAGCTTGGTATTGGCAGAAAAACAGACATATAGACCAATGGAACAGAATCAAAAACCCAGAAATAAACTCACAAATATATGGGCAGATAATCTTTAACGAAGGAGCAAAATAATAAAATGGGGAAAAGAAAGCCTCATCAATAAATGGTGCTGGGAAAATTGGAGAACCACATGCAAAAGAATGAATCTGGACTGTGGAGTGTTACCATATACCAAAATTAACTCAAAGTAGATTTGGGACCTTCACATAATATCAGAAACTACAAGGTGCATAGAAGAAGGCATCAACACTAAACTTATAGACCTTGGGCTCAGAGAGTACTTTAAGAACTTGACCCCAAAGGCAAGGAAAATAAAAGCAAAAATAAATGAATGGGATTATATCAAACTAAAAGCTTGTACACAGCAAGGACACACCATCAACAAAGTAAAAAGGAAATCGACTGAATGAAAGAAAATATTTGCAAACAATGCCTCTGATAAGGGGCTAATATCTAAAATATATGAAGAACTCATACAGCTCAACAACAAAAAACAAATGATCCAATTAAAAACTGGGCAGAATACCTAAACTGGCACTTCTCTCCTGAAGACATACAAACATCCAAAAGATACATGAAAAAATGCTCAACATCACTAGCAATTAGGGAAATGCAAATTAAAACCACAATGAGATATCACCTCACACCTGTTAGAATGGCTATAATCGATAAGACAAGGGATAACAAGTGCTAGAGAGGCTGTGGACAAAAAGGAACCCTCATACACTGCTGGTGGGAATGTAAACTGGTACAACCACTATGGAAGGTAGTGTGGAGATTTCTCAAAAAACTAGGAATGGAATTGCCATATGACCCACCAATTCCTCCCCTGAGTAACTACCCAAAAAACCTGAAAACCTTAATCTGCAAAGATATATGTACCCCAATGTTCATGACAGCACTGTTCATGGTGGCCCAGTGGTAGAATCAACCAAAGTGTCCTCTGATAGTTGACTGGATAAAGAAGTTGTGGTGCACTTATACAATGGAATACTACTCAGCAATAAAAAAGGATGAAATACAGCAGTTTATAACAATGTGGACGGACCTTGAAAACATCTTATTAAGCGAAAGAAATCAGACTGAAAGAAGCAAGAATCATACGGCCTCGCTTATAGGTGGAATAGAAAACTGAAAAGAACAAAGAAACAAAGACTCATGGATATAGTCAATAGTTTAGTAGTTACCTGAGGAGAAGGGGGGAGGGAGGTAGGTGGGAGAAATGGGTGTGGGGGAGTAGGGAGGGGGAATTAAACATTCAGTGATGGAAAGTGAGCTGATTCTGGGTGGTGAGCACATAATATGATGTATAGACAATGTAATGTAGAATTGTACACCTGGAAACAATGTAATTGATATCAATTAATGTCACCCCAATAAATTTAACAACAACAACAAAAAGAAATTATGCAATGACTGAAATTGATGATCCAGTTTAATTTGCTAAGCATTCTCATTGATCTTACCTTACTATGAATCAATATGTTTCCAAATATGTATGTGTATATTTCATACACTACAAGTTAAAAGTTTATATTTTTTGAAGAGATTTTGTTTTCAACAAATAATCCTAGTTTACATAAAAACACTTCCTGAGAAATGGTTAACTTTGCATAACTAGTGAATATTTGAATGAAGATTTTATTGAAAATAATGTCAAAGTATTAAAATGTGAATTGTTTACAGAATTTGGAGAAGTAGTGTTGCAATAAAGAGAATTTTAAACAAATTTAATTATAATATGGCCTCTGACCATTAAGTTAGTAAACTTGTCATCTTGTACTTATGATGGCAACATTGTATAAATAATTCGGTAACATTTCATAACCTTGGCATATCAATGTCTCACAGCTGTGTTTGTGTTAACGAGTGACATTGTGTTGCTGAGTGGCATTATTGTGGTTGTGAGTTTTTGTGTATCATCTTGAGAGTGTAAGAGCCTAAATTAGAGCAACAAACAAATATTAAATTTCTTGTTAAACTTGGCAAGAGTGGAAGTGAAATCAAGGACATGTTAATCCAAGTTATTCCAATGCCAAGAAGAAAACGGCAATGCACAAATGAATTAAATATTTTTCTTAGGAGAGAGAAAATGTCACTAATGAAGATAGGTCAGGGCATCCAGTATTGAGCAGAACTGATGAAAACATTGCAAAATTTCATTGAATTGTTTGTCAAAATCATTGGCTGACTGTGAACATAGCAGACCAAGTAAACATTGATAGAAAAACAGGAAAATCTGAACTGAAAATCTTGGCATGAGAAAGGTGTGTACAAAATTGGTCCCAAAGGAGCTAACTGTTGAACAAAAGTTAGGGAGAATCAAAGTTTTCCAAAACCTTTGGAGAGGCAAGATGATGTTTTGGGCCATGTTATCACTGGTGATGAAACATGGGTGTACCAATACAATCCTGAAACAAAGTGGCAGAGTGCACAATGGAAGTCAGCCAAATATCCAGGACCACAAAAATTCCATCAGTCCAAATCAAGAGTCAAAAAAATATTGCTCACCTATTTTGATATCAGAAGGACTGTTCATTATGAATCTATACCATCTAGACAAACATTCAACCAAGTTGACTAGTTGGTTTGAAAGTTCTGAAAAGGCTGTGTGAAAAAGTGATAGAAAAGAAACCTGAACTTTTTGCCAACAACTCATGGTTCTTGCATCAAGAGAATTTGCCAGCTCATTTGGCACTGTCTGTGAGGGAGATTTTAGCCAATAGACAAACTGAAACACCTCCTATTCACCTGATATGACCCCCCAATTACTTTTTTCCATACCTGAAGATAAAGGAAATATTGAAAGAAAGATATTTGATGGCATTTAGTACATCAGGGATAATACAAAGACAGCTTTGATGATCATTCCACTTTAAGAGTTCCAAAATTGCTTTGATACCTGGATTAAGTGCTAGCATTGGTGCATAGCTTCCCAAGGGGAATACTTCAAAGGTGACCATAGTCATAGTGATATTCAGCAATGATGTATGTAGCACTTTTTCTAGGGTAATTTTTTGAACTTAATTGTCAGATGCAGTAGAATTAACTTAGGAAGCCAATGGCATCAACTACTTTACATATCAGTCAATATAAAAAGGACATATTCAATTATTAGGATTACTTTTTTGTGAAAACGTTAACATCATTATCATAACTTTTTTAGCCTCATAAATTGAAACTTTAATTAAATTTTATAATGGATTTTATGGTGATAAATTTAAATTCTACAGAGATCTTCAGTTCTCAAGGATTCCGTTTTTATATCTATATTGTACTTTTATCTATCATGAATGTTTCTTGTTGATTTTTTATGAAGGCTTGATTGGCCCTTTGGTTGACCACTATAAATGTATTTTGTTTCTTCACTAAAATTTATGTAAAAAACTAAATATTCATTTTTGTCTCGCTATCACTTTGTCTCTTATATTACTCATGTACAATTCCACATGTGCACATCTTCTCCCTTCACACTCTTTATTCCTGGGGAACATGTATCATGCCATTAGAACAGGGATTCCTAACCTCGTGCCCGTGGGCGCCATTGCGCCCGAGGCCCGATTTGTGTGCGCCCGCCACTATTTGACTGCATCAGAAGTTTTTCATAAACACTAAGTAAAACTATCATTTATTTTTATACATTTGTTAGAATTTTAAAATATTGTTTGAGTATCTACACAGGTTTATTATATTCGTTGGTATGTTTGAGATATCGTATGTATAAGTTTTTCCCTAGCTTTCGCCTTTGTACATGTTGCGTCTTGTTTAGCCACTGCACTCTTTAAACTCTCCTCCACCCAACCGGGAGACGCGAAGTTGCCATTTTGATTGCGGTTGCTGGACTGATCGGGTCGTGACGGTTAGCTAGGATCACAGTGTTTTGATATATTCGATTTTAAATGAACTAAAAGCGAGGTAGGTAATTTATTATGGTGGCAATTTGATATGATATTGTAGTTCTATAACTAGTTTTATTTTTATTGTTTTACTCCTAAAATGAGTGAACCAAATAAGAGAAAACGAACCTATACTTTTAACACAGACTGGGAGAAATCATATTGTTTCATTAATTTAGAAGGTAAATGCGTTTGCCTGTTGTGTGGCAGTAGTATTGCAGTGCCGAAAAAACATAATGTTGAACATCACTTTCAGACAAGTCATACCACTTTTGATACAAATTATCCACTTAAATCTGAAGTAAGAAAGAAAAAAATAAATCAACTAAAATGAAGTTGAACTACTCAACAGACTGTTTTCACTAGACATGTGGAAAAATCTAAAAAGGCAACCATTGCTTCTTTCAAAATCTCTCACATGCTCGCAAAGAAGAAAAAACCTTTCCAGGATGGTGAATTGTTAAAAGAAGCATTTCTGACTGCTGCCAATCGTTTGTTTGAGGAATATTCTAACAAGCTTGAGATTATGTCGGCAATACAAGACCTACAGTTGTCAAATAACACAGTCACAAGAAGAATACATGCAATTTCAAAAGACTTGCAAACTCAGTTAAAGACTGACTTGGAAATATGTGACTGCTTCTCTCTGCAATTTGACGAGTCCACAGATGTATCAGACACCGCACAGTTGGCAGTTATGGTGAGAATGGTATTTAGTAACTTCACAGTAAAAGAGGAGCTGTTGCAAATATTACCAATGAAAGGACAGACAAGAGGTGAGGATATTTATAAAACTTTCAGAACATACGCCAGGTCGATAAACAAGCCTTTGCATAAGTTGTCTGCAATAACTACCGATGGGGCACCAGCAATGGTTGGTCAAAACAAAGGATTTATTGCCCTTTGCAGGAAAGATGAATCATTTTCAAACTTTATGTCCTACCACTGTATTATCCATCAGGAAGCTGTGTGTTGTAAAATACTGCCCTTTGAACATGTTATGAAAATAGTCACAAAGATAATCAACTCTATTCAAGCAGCTCCATTGCAACACCGACTTTTCAAGGCCCTGTTAGAAGATACTGAAGATAAAGAACACGATCTCATCCTGCATACTGAAGTATGTTGGCTCAGTAAAGGTAAAGTTCTTACAAGATTTGTGAACTTAATTGAAGAAATAAAAACATTTATACATGATAAAAATGAAAATTAGGATGAACTAACAGACTCTTGC